>VZRE01012629.1:162315-233329 GCA_013396775.1 Cephalopterus ornatus
GGTGGGGGAGCGCTGCAGGCGGAGAAGGGAGGCTGCGGGGTGCCCGGCCTCAAGGGCACCGAGTTGAAAATAATAATAATAATAATAATAATAAAAAAAAAAAACCCACCAACCCCTACTTGAGGTTGCAGGTGACCCTCAGCGGGAGCCTCAGCAAGCCTGGGCAGGGTCGTAGCCCAGCTGTGCCCGGGCGGAGGTGTCCTCAGGCCACCAGCACGGCTACATGGGAGGGGTTGCCAAGAAGATGGAGCCAGGCTCTTCTCAGGGGTGCCAAGCAGTGGGACACGAGGCAACGGGCAGAAACTGTTTGCAAAGGAAGTTCTACCTGAATATGAGGAAGAATTTATTTTTTTTCTATGCAGGTGACGGAGCCCTGGAACAGGCTGTCCAGAGAGGTTGTGGAGTCTTTCCCACTGGAGATATTCAAGCACTGTCTGGATGAAATTCTGTGCAATGTGCAGGGAGGTTGGAGCAGATGACCCACTTCCAAACTGACCAATTCTGTGATTCTGTGAAAAGTGTGGATGCAAAATTAGGAATGATGGTAGTAGGGTTGCTATCCCTACCTGAGGCCCACGGCAGTGTGAGAACCCTACCATGCTGCTCCTTAGTTTGTTTATTCCTTCTCAGCACACGGTTTTATGTCACCCAAGCCAGGCTGTGTCTGCACTGCTTATGGCCAGGCTGTTTGCATGGGTTGCCAATGGCAGGTGAATTTTTATATTGAACCCTGCTGATACTTAAATTAGATTCACATCTGTATTCATGTTGTACCAGTTTTAAAGTTTAATACTTCTACATATGATCTGATTCCTTTGAATTCTCTTTTCACTGATCCTCAAATTTCAAATTAATTTCCTCTGTCGATAAGGGTGATAGTTCTTGAGTAGCGCTCCTTATTTGTGGAGCTTTCAAAAATTCCCGAAAAGGGGCAGATAGCACTATTTGCATTTCATTGATGGAGAAAATGAGACAACAACTTTTGTTGTATCATCACTTAAATCCCAAGCCAATTATCTTATGTGTTCACCATTAAAGGTGATCAATATTAGCTTTGAATTTTAACTGTGATTTGAATTATCCTGAAAGATTTCTGCAGGATAACTCCATGTTACCCTGATTATTTTATACATTATTTTAAATGTTATTGAGAATTATTTATTTGCAGCAGAAAGGCTTAGTCTCTTCAATCAGATTTAAACAGCATATAACTACTTCTTCCCATTATTTCTTCCCTCTACTACTTTGGTAGATCAGGAAGAAGTCAGAATTGTATACTCAACGTGCGCAGAAAGGACAAAGAATTACTTTACACTGGAGCAGGAGATATTCATGATGGTCTCAGTCACTGTTCCCCCACGTACTACATTGAAATATGTTAGTTGCTGCTCTGGATCTTTAAGGAAGCTGTATTCCAGCATGTAGATTTTCCATTACAACAAGGCTCTGGGAGGAAAAAACAAACTGTGGTCTCCTCTGATTTGTGCCACTGCTTGCTGTATTTTGTGACAACAGACTTATCTTCATGATATTTTGCAGGCCCATTGCCCACTTCCGCAGAAGCTGCAAAATAGTAGTTCATGTTCCACTAGAGGAGTTGGCATCTTTCTTCACTGAGTTCATCAAATGCAAGATTATTGGGCTAATCCCCTCCATTGAACATATAGGGATGAAATTCTTCATAGAATCATATGTGAAAGGGACCTTAAAGACCATCTAGTTCTACCCCCTCTGTCATGGACAGGGACACCTTTCACCAGACCAGTTTAGAGCTCCATCCAACCTGGCCTTGAACACTTCCAGGGGTGGAGCATCCACAACTTCTCAATTCCAGTGCCTCACCACCCCCACAGCAAAGAATTTCTTCCTAATATCTAATCTAAACCTACTCTCTTTCAGTTTGAAGCCATTCCCTGTTGTCCTGTTACTACATGGGCTTATAAAAAGTCCCTTACCATTTTTCTTGTAAGGCTCCCTTCAGGTAATGTAAGGTCTCTGAATTTACTGATATTTTAAGTTTGTCAAGAGGGCAAATAATCTGCTTTTCATATGGAATAGTTAAAAAAGGGAAAACTTAGGGTTTTTTTTTTCTATTTTATTAAAATCTATTATTGCATGCTTTCTTTGAGTTGGCCTGCTGCTGAAATGGGCAAGGTTAAAAGGAAACATGTGCCATAGGCCCAGCCTTCTGCCCCTGCTTAGTTCTGAGGAATCTGGATTTCATTTATGGAAGGTCAGAACCTTTGAAAATCACTTACTGAGCACGCACATGGTACTTTTACACTTGCAAAGCTAACAGTTGGGTGCAAGGTTATTCTAATAGGAGTCCGATACATATTTATTTCCCTATACAAGCTTGAAAGTGAAATACGTTGCAGTGGCCAGGGAGCCCCTCTAAGAAGCACAAAGTCTGAGCACAGAGTTCTCCATTGTCTTGTGTTGTTAGCATGGTCTTACCTAAAGCTCTGTCATCTGTAATGGGAAATCAGCTGTGAAGCAGTTAGAATTTATGAAATATAAACAAGTTTCTTTGCAGACACTGTTTAGATGCCATCATGTTACCTAGCAAGGGTAAATGATACAGCAGGAAACCACACAGAAATTAATGTTAATGCTGCCAGAGCAGAGAACGTGATGTTTTAGGACTCTAAGGTATCCAAAATTACCTTACTACTGAAGAAATAATAATGCTTTAAATAGGTTTTACTGTATTTTTCAGTATTGTGCATTATATTACACAGAATATGGCAGAAGTACGCACACAAGTCCTCAAGCCATATTTGGGTAAGACCAGCTTCCTGATTAGAATAAATCTGCCTAACATCCTTGAATCTTTGAAACAGATTGTTTTTGTTCCAGTATTTACCTTAAGCAAATTGTCCAGAATTACCAAGACTTTTACTACCAAGGGATTTTTTCACATTCATTCCCAAGCATTTTACATCCAGCTCCTTGTAGTATCATTCCAATTTGGCCAGCAAAAGGCATTTATAGGACTGATCCCATTTGTTGACCTTGAAACAGCTCCCACTGAAAAACAATGAAAATATTGCTATTTGTTTCAATGGAATTAGAACAAGGTTCTTAAGACTTAAGTAGGACTTACATGGTACTTAGGTTTTATGCTTGCCCTCTTCACAGGGGTGGATCTCATTCCAGCAAAATGCCACTGAATTATAGCAAAAACTCAGCAACAATATAATCATCTAAGCCTGAAGGACATCCTTTCTTTAAAAGTTTGTATACTGCAGTGTACATTTACACTTATTTTATATAAATTTTTATACACACATATATATATTTTAAAATTAAGGGTTTTGCCCATGAAAATGCTGTGCAAATTAAATACAGAAAACATTATCTTATAATTTAAAGACACCCATCCTCCTGAATGAAAACAATTTTCATCTTTTCAGCTAATAAGGCTTTGAACAATTTCATTAGTACCACTCTGTGCTATTTCAGTGCATTTGCTCTTGACTGGTGATCACATCATTATTGTTAAATTTTGCTGTAACAGGACTTCTATCTCCGTGGCTTATAAGACCATTAATCTGAAGGAATCCATTCCTGCCAGCTTTCTGTTTTGCTGCTGTGTGTGTGCAAGAGGCCAGCAGTCACAGATAGCCATGCATCCTGTCCAGCCGCCTCAGTGGAACAGGTCGCTGTTTGCATTTGCTTGCCAGTGTTTCCTCGGTCAGCATTCACCATCTCACCAAGGTGCCGATAGATCAGCTTGTACCAGTGCTCCCTAGATCAGACCAAGACAAGCAAGGCCAGCTGAGGCAGCTTAGAGACGTCGGGCTAAGTTAGTCAGGCTGCTTTTCAGCGAAAGCAAGTTAAGGAGCATGAACAACCCCTTCTGCAGATCTGTGCGCTGACAGTCTGCAGCAGATAGGAGGGTGACGAGTTGTGGGAGTCAGTAGCCTCTTTCACTGGCACGGCTGGATCTGGGAGAGGACGTCTAGAGAGGATGTCTACGCGCAGCCTACTCGCACACATATTTGCATTTTGCTCATGGATGAATGCCTGATGGCACCAAAACACTACATCGTCTTGCTAAGAGGAATAATCTTCTGTTTCAGTAACTAAAACTACGTTTGTTATGTTACTTTCCCTCTCAATGTGAATAAAAACACAGGCTCCTGTCCCAAAGAAACTGAGTACCCTGGGTCAGACTGCAAACTCTTTTTTTTTGGAGGGGTGAATTCACTTCAGTAACCCGATTGCTTTAAAGAGACTGATCCTCTGTATTTATGCAAAATTTGGATTTATGTTACCATGTGTAGGAAGATGTCAAGTTTACACGCTGGTTTTTTTTCTGAATAAATTGTTTATCTGAGGTGTTTGTTTCTTTTTTAACCATGCTTTTTGTTTAGGCTCCCTGTAATGTATGTTAGAATTCACTTGCCAGACTTAGCTTCTCTGGACCTCTGCCTAGAAAGCAATTTGGCTATCAAGAGGCCAAGACACCATGGCTGAGTCATGTTTTGTAGGATACAGTCATTTCTTTCCTCTTAGGCATCTGTACTGAGTTCATTTTAAGCTCTGTGAACCAAGGATTTTCAGCCTACCCTAACTCTCATCAAAACTTGTTTGTGAGTATGAACTAAAGCCTGATTTTTTTTGTAAGATTCTTATCTTCGTTATCCAAGGCAACTTCCCCATCACAAAACAGAAATCACCAAATAGTATCCTTTCCTGTTCATTCTTTCATTGCTTCTTTCACATATGTGCACAAACACAAATAAAGAGAGGGAAAAAAAGGCTCCAGTTCATGATATAAAAATACTGTCTGGAAATATGAAGTTTTAGTGTGAAGCTGCAAATCTATAATCATTCTAAATAGGGACCTGAAAGGAAAATCTTGCCTGTTGTTCATTATAGTTTTTAGGCCCCATTCCCATCTTGATTTGTGAACTGCCAGACAGAAGGTTCTCAAAATTCCCCGAGAAAATATTTCACCTTTGGTAATTTCTATGCTCCCTATTTTACATTGAAACATAACAATAATAAAGATTCATCTTCCTGTTCTTTTACCTGTGCCTCGCTCGCTTGCTTGTCTTTCCTCATTAGCTTTGATATCACAGTGCCATCTACTTGATCAACGGAGTCAGGTTATTTTCCTTAGAAAATAACTATGCAGCTGTAACTCTAAAGAAATCAAAGGGCTCCTCAGTTTCCTAGCAAGTTCTTTCTCCTTCTCACCTCCTAGCCCTTTCAAAGCAGCGTTGCACTTAGATGTCCGCCTTTGGGAGCTGGCCCAGCTCCGAGACTGTTTCACAGACCTACACAAAGCTCAGCTGGATAGTGGCAGATCCACAGGCACTGCAAGGACAATTCAAGCCCTACTGACCCTTCTCTCAGCATCCCTTCTCCTCTCTGGCAGGTGTTTTGATTTGAGAGACGGGTCCCCCTCTGTAGGCAGAAAATGTGTCAGCCTTTTGTATGTGTAAACTGGAGCAGAGGCTTTGTTTGGAGTAAAAAAGCATCCCAGCAGTTGGAGAAGATGGATTGCATAGCTCGAAAGGTTGAGCCATCCCTTCTTAGAAATATCAGCAGCCTAGCCTGAGCCCTGGCAGGCATGTACTTTATGAATTTTTCCTACAAATATTTAGACAAGAAATACTGTAGACAGGGCTAAAAGAAATTATCACTGTGCACTTACTTCTAAAGACTTGTTTCTCTACAGGAATCACCAGTCTGGCAAGATCAACAGTAAGAGTGAAGGTGAGACTGCCACACTAAATAACTTTTCACCTACAAGACAGGCTTTTTTCTCTTTTTGTACTATTGAAAGGTGTTTGAAGTTTTTTTTTTCTATGTATATTTCAAAGTAATTTTGATTCATTCATTGTGAAAAATCAGTGTGTAGACTCCAGTTTTACCTGTCCTTAAGCCTTCTCTTTTTATTGCTTTTATCCCCACCTGTCACTCTCTTATCTTACCAGTATGGTTGCAAACAGGTAGGAAGTACGTACCAGAAACCTTCCAGTGCTCAAAGTCCTCGGTGGGCCTTACACATGATTGTTCTTATCAAAGCCTCAGCGTTTTGTCCCTCAGAAGACATCTTTGCTATGACTCTTGCAGAGTGACAAGAGGTACAGGCTTGCTTTTATAGGCACTTTGGCTTCTCTGTATGGAGGCAGGCAGCTGTAGAGACATCTGCGCTCTTTGCTGTTGTGCTCCACCTGTGAGGAGGGCAGGATAGCTTTCTGCAACAGTACCATGGTATCTTTCTGCTTCTCCACTGCCTATTAAATGTTATCTCTTTACATGGGCAATACTGGTACTGGCTGATGAAGTCACCCTGCAGCTGCAGATTGAGGCTGTCTTTTCTCTTGGTGGCTGCGCTGGCCATTGCAGTGAACAAACTTGAAAATGCCGGTCCTGTCCCATTGCCACAGGACTCCAGCCGTGGTCTGTGCCTCCCCTCTAAGGGAACAGTCACAGTAGACAATCCACACCAGCATTTTTCGTTTATCCTCTGGGATACTAAGTTATAAAGAAATCTTCCATAACAGCTGTGAGGCATTTACAAGAAAACAAATAACTATTTGCTTACTTAATGGCCATCAGTCTTGATGGCACTCCTGGTTCATTTATAGCTCGGGACCGAGATAAAGGTTAGCACTGATCGTGCAACAATAAGCTCTTATATGTGCCTAATACAGTTGCTTGGGAACAGAACGCCAATATTTTCTGTGTTGACATCAGCACCTGTTCTGTCTCTTAAGCAGGGTGGCTTCCGTGCAAATGACTCCTACGTGAGTGCTCACATCAACTGGATTCCAGTTTGCTTTGTAGAATTTAATGAGCACAACATAGAGTGGTTAAAGAGATTTTCACATTAATTGTAAAATGAGCATTTTGTCCACATAGATGTAAAATATTCCTTCTTGTCTTATGGATTGCTGACTTTGATACTGCTTGCCCATGAGTTGTCACTGGGGCCAGAAGAGAGTGGGAATAATTTGAAAGTCAGAGAGGGCTGTTCATACTATTGTGCCTGGCAGCTGAAGTCAAGTACTTCACATGCGGTTCTGACTGTGCTTTCTGTGGCATTTTGTTATAGTCCAAGTAAAGTTCAGTAAACATTAATAAGAGTTTATAGGGTTATCTCGCTTAAATGCACATCTGTTTGTTTTTACGTATTTCTCCTGCTGACTGCACAGGCACGGTCCACTAATGTAAAACAATGATGGGATTTAATGTGATGATGGATAAGTTGTGTCTCAAACCTCCCTCACTCCAGAGGGCATAGGGAAGCCACCAGTCCTGAATGTGTCCCCTTCATTTGGAGTATTACAGACGACATGCTATTTTCAGCCTTTTCCATGCTGAGTGGCACAGAGGAGGTATTTTGAATTTGCAGAAAGTACTTATGTACATTTCTAAACTGTTTTGTAAGCCTGCTCTGGGCTCCTGGCTGCCTCCGAAATAATGCTGCTCTCTGAAGCCAGGTAAACCATTGCAAGTACAACAGCAGCAGCAAACTACAGCTAGCTTTCCCCATAACAATTGCCCTGCTGAATGAACACATACCTTTTCACATCCTGTGACTGAGTTGAGGCGGAAGAGGCAGCCCGACTTTGCATGTGAGTAGGTTGCTGTTGTAATAAACACCTGAGCAAACTTTACTATATCCTATCTTGGCTGTAACACTGTGTGTTGTGGCAGAGCCTACAAAGCCAAGAATTTAATGAAGTTTGTTCTTCCACCTCCACCCAGCCAAAATACATTCCTCAGTTGTCCCCCAAACCATCTTAATTTAAATAAATATAATGAAATCTCATGTAAATGATGGGACCTGTGTCTGCCGAAAAGCATGACACTGTAAAATCCTGGTGGGGGAAGATACCTTCTCTGGGTAACTCTGGTTTAAGCAACCATTAGCCCTACCCCTTCTCAGATCCCTGCGTCATCCCCTGCCTCAAGCTGCCACAACTGCTTTCGTAGCTGGGTGATGAACTAATCAGGAGCACAGATCCAGATGGAAAATAGCCCAGGGAAAAGGGGCGAGGAAGGGAGTTTTCTGCCAGATCAGTTCCTCCATCTCATCTCAAATTCTTGTGTTTACACCCTGCAGCAAGAGTGGGAACAAAATCATCAGGGGAAGGGGGGCAGTCAGGGTGGTGACTGTTTAAACCAGTTTTACCACCCTCAATGAATGCCAAGCCATTGCTTCAAAAAAAGCTCCTCCCAAAGTCCCCAGTGTAAGGAAATGGGGTGGTTGATTTTCCCTCAACTCCCATCTTAATCTGTGTACTACTTTTTGCTGGGGCTTTGATGCTTGTCACAAGTGTGTCACCACTCTGTCCCTGCCTACACCCTACCCTGCTGTCACCACTGTTCTGCCTTTCAAGGAACTTTTGTGGTCTGACTTGCAGAATAAAGAGTTTCTTAGGAAATATCAAAGAGAAGGCAAGATGTAACACATGAATTGCCTACGTAATATGTGACTTCTTTGTGTGAGCACAAAGTCTTCCCAGTATTTCGCTAACATTTTATTCCTCTGCCAGACTGTGTTTGGGCTGGACCCTTTGTGCAGCACTGGCATGGTGCTGCAATTTGACGTAGTAGTAAATTGCTGAACAGTTTCACAACCTTTTCCTTTCACTGCTGGGTAGAAATGAAGGTCTTTGATCAGGAGGTTGCATCACAGGACCAGCTTTGTAAAGAAAAATAAAAGTTGGAAATGAGGTTACACTACTACGTTTCATCGCCACTTGTTTTTTACTAGACAGTCCTTCGGGGACACAGCGTGGCAGTGCTAAAGCCGTAAGCTCTGCCAGCGTCTGTCAGAGGGACATTAGTTTGTCCCCTGGCAGATGCTGTGGCAATGACTGCGTGCGAGACTGACACCGATTAGGCTGCACCACGGGGCTCCCACCAGGCGTTTCCTGTGGCAGAGAGGGCCACAGGGTTGGGTATCACAGCAGCAGCAGTGATTGCTACTGATGGCTGTTGGGGCTCTTCCCAGGATAAGTCCGGTCCAAGCTTAGATGCCAGCAACTCCTGCTGTTTTGAGATGAGCTTGATTAGACCGGCGCTACAGAGGATCACTAGACAGCACATGTGTGCCAGAGGCCATTGCTAACAGACAAGGATAATAAGATCTCTTCCAGGGGCTGATCCAGAGGTATGACAAGCAGGTGTTTTGATGTCCAGGTCCTCAGCCATCAGAGCACAGTGGTTTGTTATAGCAACCTTCACAGCCTTGGCTCTAGCCTCTCTGTGCACAGTGTAAAGCGTGACAGAGGCTGGTTTTAGGCATTTGTCAGCTCCACACTGCTTCCCACCTTCCGGAGGGGCTTTGTCTTCCTCTCAGCCCTTCTCTTCATTGGCCTGGGGGGATTGGTCTCCTTTCAAACCTGTAGATCCAGAGTTTCCAGCCCAAAAGCTACACCTCTCAGTGGGATTGGGGGACTGGCAGATGCAACTCGATCTGGAGTCCTGACCAGGCTGCCGGTTGGGCATTAGCCCAGGGGAAGGAGAAAGAGTGAGAGTCAAGGGGGTGGCTGGCCTCCCCTTCCCATTTGCCTTGCCTCTGCTTCCCACTGCACCTGCAGTGCACAGAGGGAAGGGCTCCAGTGAAAGCATGGCATTGCCCTGCCGCACTAGGGCTTCTCTCTGCTGGAAAGCCAAGAGGATGCAATTCCCTCTTCGGGGTGCCGACACCCAGGGCCCTGCGGCAGGGCGAGGAGCACGCCCTGAAGCAGAGAAAGGGTCCCTGAATGGCTGCGGTTTGGGGCCGGCCCTGAAAACAGCCCCGCCAGGCGTGCTTGCACACAAGGCAGGTGAATGCAAACGCTGCCTGGGGCGTCGCCTTCCCGGGGGTGGAGCTGCTCCGGCACAGGTGGCAGGGCTGAGCCCGGGGCCCTGCGGAGCCTGGGGAGCCCTGCTCCAAAACCAAGCCCAAAGCAACCAGCCTTCACCTGGGCAGTGAGTTAACCTCCCTGAAAATCAAGCAATTGCCTACCCTGCCACCACCACCGCCAAGCAAGGAGAGCATGGACTGTCCGGGGAAGGAAGGCGGGGGGGGAAGGAAGAGGAATTTGGCCCTGCTGAGGAGCAAGCTGTACATGGGGGAGAGGAGGAAGACAGAGCCTGTGGTGGAGAGCACCACCACCGCCGGGGACCATGGCACCTTGAGGAGGAGTCAGTCCGACAGGACAGAGTACAGCCAGAAATTGCAAGGTACTGGGGAAGCCTGTTTGGTGCTCTGCTGCTAGGGATGCTCTAAGCTGGAGTGATATCTCGATGCCCTCCAGGCCGCAGCCTTGAGATAAAGAAGGGAATGGTCATCTCTGCCCCCATGCACTCACAGTCGGAATGAGCAATGGCCCCTCTCACCTTTACCCCTCACCTCCAGGGTGTGAAATATTTCCCCTAATTTTTCTAAATAGTGTTGTGTAGGCAGGACACCAAATATAATCAAAGGTTTTGCTGAGTTCTGCAAAACGCATATGCAACCAAGATCTTTCTCGTTCATCATCAGGATGCATTTGCAGCACAAACTGTTATGTGAAAATAGGATGGCTCTGTCCTATCTGTCTTTGGCTGTTGTATCAAGTGGGTTTTATGCCAAGTCATTAGAAGCATCAAGGGCGGGTTTTTTTCTCAGTTAAAAATATCAGGATTTGTAATATGTTTATCTGTTGCATAGTTTGTACAAGCCTGAACTAAGTATGTTCAAATACATGTTTGGATGGATATATTGATTCAAATTATACCATTATAGAGAGGGTTTCTTTTCAAATAACCAGATTGCATCTGGAGCACAAATTGTAGTAAAGTATGCCGGTATTGGGCTTGTCAATCAAAAATTAAGTGTGATGCCACAAATAGAGGAAAACCATGAAGAATGTGAATGGCTATTTCTGAGAATGCTCTGGAACACCAACTGATGAATTCCTATGGGTTTCCAGGGTCTTTTAACAACAGGGTCCCATCACAAATGCATGGTTTTAGTATTATTATACTGGAAGTGTGTATTACTAATAGTCATATAACTGCCTAGTGACAGTTACTCTTGCGACCATAATCCTTTATGGGGAAATAAAATAGAGAAATACTTGTATTGTGGTTTTGATGCACTTAATTAGGAAGTAGCATTGCTTCAGAGAGACAATAAAAGCAGAAAATAAAGTAATAAGCCTGAAAATAATAGGTTTTCTATGGGGGCTGCATGTGCTGAGAACAACAGAGCGGTTCATCAATTATACTGTTCCCTCCTTGTGATAGCTAATCAATGAGGAGATGAAAAATATTCAGTTAAGTCAGGCCTGTGCTTCAGGGATCTGGCGGGGGTGTTTCAGGGCACAGGAACAGATTGCTATGACTGAGCGGGCAAGCTCCTGGCACACGTCCTACCGAAACAGTTTGTAACTCGTGAATGGGGTTGTCCAGGTGAGGTCGAGGTTATCAAAGCAGTACCCAGCAAAAAGTGTGAGATCCTCCTGTCTCATGATGGCCGTATTCATGCCATGAATGTCTCCTGTTTAAAATCTGAAGCAAAGGAGGTGGGGAAGCTTAGGAAGTCATGGCAGAATGTGAGGTTATGTTTATGGCAGCAGTCCAAGGAGACGGTAAATCCAGCTTTACAGCTCCTGCCCCCCGCTGAGACTGCCGCGGCCACATATTGCAGAGCAGTGGTCCGGTATCAGCTCGCCCTGCTTGCTTCCTTTTGTTCAAGAACAACGATGATGGGTTAACAAGGTACCTGCAGGCTTTATATTGGATTAGAGGTTGCCTGTCCTCAGAGTGAAAATACAAAGGCAGTAGAAATTCCCATGAAGTATATTTACAGTTGCCATAGAAAGAAATGCAGCTGTGTGCCAAGGCCTGACCTGGATCAAATTTTCCTGAGCTAGATGTGCCTGAATCTGATAACGATCACGGATCCCGGACCTAATGTGATGCCTGCCAGTGCTGAAAATGTGCTATGACCCTACACCTTTATTTTCTTTCTTTTTTTTTTCTCAGTAGCACTTGGATGCAAAGCAGCTTGCTTCAGGGTGAGGGAAGTGGTTTTGTTGGCACAAAGCTTTTGAGTTTTCCATTCTTGTTAAGAAAACCCAGGCTCTGTTGGTGACAGGTAGTCTGTTGTGTATCACCAGGTCGGGACTTTCTGCTCACCCATGAATGGTAAATGCTTTGTAAAAAAACCCCCAAAACAAATAGCAATTTGCACTTGCTTCCCATACAAATTGTGGGAAAAACTCAGTGTTTAGTTGCCCCTCCTTCCTATAGTATCCTGTTAATACGATCTCTAATACATAGTCTGCAGAGCTGGCGTTGGTATTAGCACAGACAAGGATGTGTAAGAGAGAGAGATGCAATAGCAGCAAACTCTGCAGAAGGGAATATTTTCTGAGTGGGGCTGGTTACCACAGCTGAAAGTCAGGGGCTTCAGGATCCCCACCTCTGTTAGTGGCAGGCAATCTGGGCAGAGCAGGAGAACCAAGGTGTCCTTACACATCCCAGTGCCTACTTCAGCACCGCAGTACGTTTGTGCAAGGTGAAGCATGGACGAGACATCTCTCAAGGGCCCTTTCAGCCCTTTGTATGCTTTAAATGGTTCCCCGAGTAAGAACCAGACTGTTGTCCCCTACAGCCATTTCCAGCAGCTCTGAAGTATATGTTCAAAGTGCTACTTAGTGTATTGGAGACATAGGTCCCCAAATAAAAACCTTTAAACCAAACCAAACCCAAACAAAAACAAAAGAGCAAGAAGTCAAGCATAACAACTCCTGAGAATTCAGTTTCTGCCCTTCGGTTTCCCTGAAGTTTTACTGTTTTATACAGAATCCAAAATGTTTTCTATTAAGAATGAGAAAGAGAGCCTACCACCCAAATCTCCAGGGTAGTCCAGGTGGTTTGCTCTGTTAGTCTACAAACACAAGCACAAAGGCATTGTCAAAGGTGAAAACTTCTGCAAGTGTTTTTCACTTTAAAATTAAGGAATCATTAGAATACAAGAAAGCATTTTCATGGTTAATTACTATACTGGATACATCTATTCAATACCTTATCTGGTGTGAATGGCCATGCAACACCTCCTGACTTTACTCTTTTAAAAAAGGAAATAAGATGCAAAGTAACTATTATATTCTCAAGAAGCTTGGCAAGCATTAGTGCCTCTACTTCAGCTCATCCTGTGAGATAACCAAATGCCTGCGGCCCTATTTTAGATAGAGGAAAATAAGGTGATTCCTATCAAATGTCAGGTTCATGATACAACCATGCAGTCACTTAGAACCCAGGTTGTAGTTGCCTTCTTAGGTGAGTCCAGGAACACCTTGATCGAGCCATATACATTTCTTTCTTCCATCAGCTGGACAGAAGCATCAGTTTTCTGAAGAGGAAAGAATGGGGTGAAGGAAGATACATTCACTAGTATTTGTGGTGGATGCAGAAATCATATTATAAGAGCCAAGACAGAGCTTCTGTGACATTTCTATGCATTGCTCTGCTCTGCATTCACTATTCACAAATTCACAAATTCTTCATATTCGTATTTTCCAGAGGAATGAAGAACTAGCTGGTCTCCATAAGCAGTGGCACAAAGTGGTATTTAGCACCTCTATATTCAAATGTATTATCTGTAGCTGTTTAGCTGGTAGGAGTTGTTCTCTTTTCTGCAGAGAAAATCCGTCAGCAGCAGCTTTAAAAGTAGCTATATTAATATTTATGTATTGTATTAATGTTGGGATCAGTCTTTGAATTAATCTAAAGCTTCCAGTCTGTGAGTACCTATTTATTTTGGTAAAAGGAGTTTGCTTGATGTAGTTATTGGCACGTAAATGTTTGCAAGATCAGGGCAGATTAATGTATAATGTGTCATGGGGATAGATGCTACTAACCAAAAAGGGCAGACCACGAAAAGGAATTTAAAGCATAGTTCACTGTCTGTTAGGTTTTGGACAGATTGCTGGTTTTTGCTAATAACTGTATGCCAAATTTGTACTTGCTGTGAAAAATGAATGGTAGAAAATGGTGGGTTTCCTGAAAGAATCAAAGATCACATTTGCAGTGTTCAGCAAGACAATGCATGCCTTGAAAATACTCCTTGTCTTACAGATTATTACATATTAACTTCTTAATAACTTTAGCTGTGAATGGGTCAGCTGCCCTGGTAAATGATTTACACGCATTTCAATTTACAATGCATCAGCGACATACCTGTGTCACACAGTGATTCAAATCACACAGCTACCATAGTATACTGCCTCAGAGCTTGTATCTGAATCCAGAATGCCACGTGTTTTCTGTGTCTAATGTAGTTATGAGAAATAACCAACACCAGAAGTGACGCAGAAACCTATGAAATGATACAAATTCCTGGAAAGGTGCTATCCCTTGGTATACAAAAGCTCAGTCAGAGGCAAATCATCCCCCTCTGGTCCATCTCGAGCAGGGCACCTTTCTCCATCCCATCCTCCTCCCTGCTTGCAGAGCTCACCACTCCCTCCTGCATGGGCTGCTTATGCACTCAGCTTCTTGTACCTTCCACTAGGAGTAAAGATCCTCTGTGCCTCTTTCAAGTTCCTTATTTGCTTTGTGCTATACTTACTGATTAACTTTCTATGGACTACAATGTAGATAATATCCTATTTCACTGCAATGTTTATGCATCCAATGATCTTTGGAGCAGCTGGTTTGCTAAAGTACAGTAAGGAGTAAAAGTCTGGATTATTTCCTGAAGCGTAAGAGATGGTTCAATGAAAATACCGCCTTGTGCCCTGTGATGAGAAGTCACGGTCTAACAAATACTTTTATTTTCTCCCATGCAAATTTGAGCTCGGAGGATCTCATTCTGCTAACTTGCTCTGCAATAAAGCTGGAGTTATTCCTTGAACTTATTGCAGTGGCAGTCAGGCTGGGAAATGAGCTCATCTTTTCAGAGCAGAATCCATTCTGTGCCACTGTGTTTGCACAGCACTTAGCACAACCAAGCCCTGCCATGTGGCTCAGGACTCTTAGGAGCTACCACAGCAAAACTAGTAACAGCAGCCGGGGTAAAGGAGTGAAGACCAGGACCCAAGGAGTTTTACAGATCCTCCTCTGAGCGTATTAGCAAACATTTTATTTATTGGGATACTTTGCATTGTGGGCCGCACAGCTTACAGTTTGTACAGCTAATTCAGCCCAAATGTTGAGATACATGTGTCCCAGGGGAAGAGGTTCAGGTACAGCCCTTCCTCAGTTCTAACTTTATTAACATACTAGCTCAGTGCCACAGGAGTGGTATATTTATGCTGGTATATGACACACTGGAAAGGTTTATTTGTAAGTATTGGCACTAACAATGAGGGCATTCTTCTGTCACCTGATGATAAGCTTTCTTCCCTTCCACAGTGGTCACATGGGAGCTCTCTGTAGTCCTGTCAGCACACATATAATTAAAGGAGTCTGCTGTCAAGGAATTGAAGAAAGAACCTGTGCATTGAATGTAAATATTTTCTGTATGTTTTGGAACAGAAAAATGATCAAAGATCGAATGACCTAATTGCAAGGAAGTCTCTGATGCAGATTTTATAAGCAAACCTGTTGCCCAGGAATACAGGTACAAGGTCATTCTGGTCCTACAGTACTTTCCTGATGGGTTCAGAAGAGGGGCTTTTTGCATGTGTAGCTCACAGCCTGTACACAAGAAACATGCTTCTGAACAATGCTGCTGTTATGCACCACTATGAGTCAAAAAGAAAAAAGGTTTTCCTCAAACCTCTCCCAATCCTTTCCTATTTCAATGCCCAACTTGGAGTTCAGCAGTCTAATTCACACCATGTTTGCACTGTAACAACTCCAGTGCAAAACTGTGAGGACACCCCTTAAGAAGTGATCCCTCACAAGGGGAGGGGCAGCTGGAGTAAAACCCCTTGTGTGTTGGCTCATGTGATGCACTTCTTTTGCACACAGTGGGGCACTTCATCCTTCCCCTTTCAGGCTCCCTCACTTTCAAGGATCCCAGTGTCCCTGTGCCCTGCAGCCTTCCCAGCACCTACAGCAGATGCAGGGGTGTAGAGAGCAGAGCTGGAGAGACGGTGTGAGGAGGGAGAGGAAAGCTCCCACAGCAGCAGTCTCTAAACTTGGCTGCCTGCATTTCATTCCCAAATCCAGCTGATAAAAGCTGGTGTACGTTCCTGTGTGTAATGGCTAGGTTATCTGAGGGTACAGGCTATCTGAGGACTTGCTTTCACAGAGGAATAACTTTATCCAGGGTGATATGAGCCCCATGTTTTACACGTGAAAACACAGTAATGCTGTAATTTGTTATACCTTGATAACTTATGCCTTCACCACTCCCTTGTGCCAGGTAAAATTCCTGTATCTGTACAGTGTGAGTGTGGTGTCCTCCGAAGGCTGCCTAAGAAACAGAAAGGCCTGTTGGTCGCTCCACGCACCAACATCACTGTACTCATTCCTGTATTTTGTGCCAGTACTGTCAGTTCCTCATGGGAAGCATTCGATGGGGAGAAGCCTGGGTTCCTTCCCCAGGGGTGGATGTAATACCCAACCAGATCATCTTACATGGAAGGATGGATAGAGGAGATGTCTCGGAACTTCTCACTCTCTAGGTGTGAAAACCAGGGAAATTTTCATACATAGCTCTTGCAAACCCGCTATGGCTGCTCCTCCAGTCACTTGCTGTGGGTTTCCCAATACCTCCCCTGGGCCTAGAGGAGAGCTGCTGCATTTGTACATTTAAAGCTCTGTTCCTCCATGCTCTCCCTGCATTGTGGCAGGTCTCCATCTGGGGGATATCTTTAGACTTCGCACTTGCAAGAAACTGCTTTTGTAAGACATGTGGCTGCTTTGTCCATGTCATCAACCTCTTGTTGCGTGCAACTAAAGCCATGTACCTCAATGCGCAGCTGGAAAACCAAAGTCATCACCTTCCTCTCCAAAGCAAAGTCATCCAGAAAGGTGACTCCTGCAGATAGCTGACATCACAAAGCAACAATTCAAACATTGCATTCTACTTTTTATTTTTATGTCTACTAAAAGTACCACTTGGTTTTTTTGTAAACTGGGCTTAAGTTACGACTGTTTAATATACCGTTCAACAGACTATTTTTTCATTTTTCTAAACCTGGCATCTCTAAGGACAAATAAGTCAAATTCTTAATGTAACAGTTAATCCTCAGCGATGTCTCTTCCTGCTAATCCTCTCTCTTCAACTGTGCCAGGGCTGGTACACGTTACCAGGTAGAAATGAGTGTGCTTATATTCCAGATATGCACTTGCTGTTTGTGCATTCATTAAACTTTCACTTACTCCACAAGGATTTCAGCAAGCTACTAATGTTCTCAAACTGGTCAAAAGCAATCAGCTGAACATGAAATCATATGTTTGGGCTGTAATCATCACTTCAGGATCTTGCTGTTGCATTCTATAGAGACAAAAATGAAAAACTGAAGATATTGAGTGAAAATGGAAAATTATATTACATTCAACAAAAGGAAACATTTATTAAAAAACATGTTTTCTATAAGGAAACAGCATCTAACTGATATTTCTCATGATTATTTCTTCCTGTTGAGAATAGCTTTTCTTTCCTAGCATTATTATCTATCATGCAATAAAGATAATAGATGAGCCCTGACATAATTCAAGAATCAAATTTGATCAGGGTGAGCTAATGGCATAAACTGAAAGAACAGTCTCTCAAGGGTTTGTGACTTCCAGCCTGAAGTGGGATATGGTGGCTTTATTTTGTTCATATAATGCCCTCCCCTGCTACCAGAATAAGAGATTAGAAAGTTCTTTTGCACAGCATCTCGTGCTTACCTCAAAATTCCATCTGATACCATAACAGTTCTGTATCAGAGGGAAAACAATGCTTCTGAGATCTTCCAGGATGTCTGATTCTCTCTGTGCTTTCTCAGGAGCTGCCCCAAACTCTCACATACAGCTACATGCATGCAAACATTTTCACACCCAATCTCAAGAAAAATCCTGATTTTGGTGCAGTACTGGAATAGAAATGTATTGTTCACATGGTTCCTTGTGAATTTATAGGTGTGGTTACATACTATAAGTTTTTGGAGGAAAAAACCTGCTGGTTTAGCACATCAGCAGCAGACAAGGTGATCTCGTTCTGCAACCCTAGCAGAAAATTTCTCAGAGGGAGCTGTGAAGTGGTACTGGTACCTGTTTTGCTCTCTTCACTAACGTAAGGGGCACGGTTTGTTTTATTCAGTACACAGCACCTTTGGTGTATGAGCTCTGCAGCAGCACAGGCTCTCATGCAGTTCATGCACTCACACCAGCACAGACTCACCGGGGCAAAATTCAGCTAAAAATTCTTTTGATAGCCAAGACCTTGTAGAGGGGAAACATCTTCTTCATGTTTCCATTTTATTGTCTGAGGACAAACTGTTCATGACTGCTATATACAGACTTCAAGGCTAAAAACTCAGAGCTGAAAAGTATATCTAAATACAAAAAAAGTTTTAAAAAAATCAGCCTGCCCCTACCCCAGTTTCTTTAGGTTCTTTGTCCTCACTGTTTAAAACTAGTGGTATAGAGACAGAGGTGCAGTCCCAGAGCAGCTATTTGAAAAGAACTGTGGGTCACATCAGTCTCACTAGAAAACCAGGTGGGAGAAGCATTAATAACAAACTTGTCTTTTCTGAATATCAGTGGTCAGCATAATTGCAGAAGGGGTTGGGGAAGATGATACGTTGGATTTATTGTATTTTATACCTCTTGTCGTATGATGGGTCAAGGCTCTCTGTCCTGAAAGCTGATTGGCTTTCCCACAAGTCCAGGTCCAGGTTATCATCTACAGCCTTGGCCGGTGTTGTACTGGTGAGCTTATGCTGTTCAATGCTCACTTGAGTGCTCATGACCTCGCCCTTGACCATCAATTCAAACAGCTGCAATATTGGCTGTCAGTGAGCAAAGCACCTGATACTGCTTGCTACTGCCTCATTATTCGTTACACTCCCTACAAGAAGTTGACACGAAATTGTGTCAGTGTGATCCTCAGCGGAGATTCCCATCCTTTGCCGTTGAGCAATAAAAGCCCGTGTTGTCAAAGCTCAACCTGAGTAATGCAGACTTGAGCACCTAATGATATGTGCATCTTTGTTGGTACTCTGCACCATCTTGTGGCTAGCAGAAAAACACCAGAATAGCCTCTGAAATATTTCACTTTTTTTTTTAATGTTTTGGTTTTGTGTGTGTGTTTGTGTTTTTCCTCATGAAAAATACGGATTATATTGTCAGTGTACACAGATAAAACTCAGTGCGCTTTTTACAGCTGACGTGGATGTCTGCAGCTTGGCTTACAAACCAGCAAATGGAAAAACCATCATTATGGATAACTAGGTTGTGTGCAGGTCCTGTAGTGTACATAAATTACCCATCTGTAGAAGACTAGCTTGTATTTTCATGTATTTGAAACAAATAAGATATTCTAGGTGCTAAGTATTGAAAAACAGTTAAGAATGTCCTGATCCCAATGATCTCTGTTGTTCCAAGAAATGTTTGTTATTGATCATTAAAGGTTTTCCCATATTGTCCTTTAATTTCTTTGCCTCTTTCAAAAGATTATTTTTAAACAGAATTAGAGGATTCATCATTATCATTACTAACATTGCCTTCATTTGAAAGTTTGTCTTCCAGAACTTGCTGGCCTCAATTTCCCATGAATAGACTCAATGTTACATTGTACAAAACAAAGGTTATTATTGTGAAGCTTTTTTATGGTAAACAGCCTTTTTCTTTCACAGAACATACTTTTTCCCGTCCTCCACATCGTAACAGATGTCAGACCAAGACTGTGTTTTCAAAGGGAGTAGAAGGGCATCAGCTATCCTTGAATTTCAGTGTAACAAAGATCAGACTTTCCTGGGCTCCGTAGAAAATTTCTGCCCAATACATAACATCTAAGCTGAGGGAGCTGGTGATGGGTTATCCACTTAATGCCAAAGGGACGGTTTCCTTCGCCAAACCCATGTCCACTTTTAGAGGAAGGAGATGGAATGACACTCAGTCTGATTTGGGTTTGCCACTTCTTAAGCTTCTTTTCCTGCTGTCCATGGTGATTTGGGAATTTCCAGCAGGCACCAGATGTATTTCCCCACCCATGGTTGTGCGGGGCAAGCTTTGTGCACTCCTCACAAATCTCTCTCTCTTACAGAAAAAATGGCTCCACAGGTGGCCACCTCGCCACAGGAGGATGAAGAACAAGTCAGTAGACGCATGATGGCCAAGAGGGTGAAAATCATCGCAGAACTCATGCAGACAGAGAAAGACTATATCAGCAACCTGGATCTTTGCATCAAGGAAGTGATTCAACCCCTGAGAAACAAGCAGGTGAGTGCTGGGGGCAGAGGACAAGGCAGTGATGTCAAGGTCTCAATCCTGCTTTTGGACAATCTTAATGGAAACACAAGTGCCAGAATGAGAGTGACGTGGTGCTAGAGCTAGCACTCCAGAAAGTGATATGTCAGGGCTCTGGTGAGGAGAGAGGAAGGTCAGATATGCTCCTGACACTTGTGCTGACCATGCATAAAGCCTGATTGAGGTACCCACCCAGAGGATAGCTTGGATGCTATATACTTCCCTGTGGGCTGCAACAGCAGCTTCCAGCTCTCTGTACCGCTCTGTAGTTAAAACTCTCCTTACATGCCCTCGCAGACGTTTACTGGTACCTCCAAAAGCATTAACAACTAATAAAACAAAGTTTTTTTCTACAATAGAAACTGGAATGGAATGAACCTCTTCATTAAGTTTAAATTCAGTTGTTAGAATAACTTTATCCATCCTTTCAGACAGCTGTGGTGGACAAACATCATGTTTGACAGGCCAGTGAGCACTTGGGAAATTTGCACTCTACAAAGAAAAGGTACATTTAAGAAGGAAGGTTCATAAACTATCTCTCAGGCAAAAGATCTCATTAGACCAATGATACCCATTTTCTTTTTCATCTGAGACTTCAAAGAGCACCTTTTCCTCAACAGTATTTTGATTTGTAGAAAAATGGTGTAGCTGAAAGCTGGGAATAGAAGAAATTGTTCAGAGAAAGATTTGTATTTTTGGGGCCTGAAACATAGCATTCAGAGAGGCTACACAAATGATATCTGCTGCAAATATAGAATAAAAATAATTTTAAATAGACCTTAACCCAGGTTCTCTTTATGTAGGGTTTCTTATGAAACTGGTGACAAAATACAGGTGCAGAGGCCAAAGTGTCTTCAGATGACATTGACAGTGCCTCTTTGGGAAACGCTGTGGTCAGCTGAACTCTGTGCTGTTTAAAATCCTGCAGGACCGTTTTTCATTCCTAAAACTCTGTCAGAATTTGTTCCAACCCATTTTCATAAGAACTACCCATTTTCAGGAGAGCTGGCATCTGATGACATGACTTTAGGGAGTTCTTGACTTCTTCCTCCTTACTTGTTCAACCACTCAGTAATCTCCACTTGACTCCTTCCTCAGCCTGGCCAGCACTGAGCAAGAGTATTGCCTGGTTGAACTTGAGATTTTTGACAAGTGTACTGTATTCCTTTGCTCATTTTCAGTCAACTGAAAACATTTATTCTGTGTTCACCTGTGTAAATGTCCATGCACGGCTTAGTTTGGATATATGTAGACACTGTCCTGGGGAGGAGGTCAGAAGTCCTGTGCTAGATGTATACAGGAAAAGTAATTTACAGATTATAACTGTCTTAATTTAATAACCTCTGCATTTTTGAAAGGTTTTTGTATGATTTTAAGGCTAGTTCTCAGATAAACTACCATAATGAAAGTTTGTAATGTGTTTAGAGAAGGATAGCATTTAGAAGATTGGCCTAACAACGAATTTGTTTCATATTTCCAAATGGATAAAACATGTTTTAGCACTTATAGTATTTCTAAAGAAATTAACTGCATTAGTACTGAAAGTATTTTTCTGATTCTGTTACAATAGCACGCAATTTGATCCTTGTGGCATCTGGTAGGCTGCTATATAAATCAGCAATTCTGTTCCAAATGGAGAGGTAGGTTCAGAGGGTATTAACATGGATGATGAAATTGGTCTTGTCTTTGTTCTCAGTATTAGCAAATTACCACTGGCTATCTCCAGTTGTCCCCAAATAGTAACTGTTGCCCTGCTGTGCAATGAAAAATATGTTTCCTGGAAATTTTTTACTTCCTCTTAAATGAGTAGGGACACAGAAGCAAATTTTCTGTTGGTATAAATTGATATAGTTCATTGAAGTCTATGTTGTGTGCCTAGGCTCTGTAGGAAGCTTGTTAGGTTATATTAATACCCAAAGTGGTAAATGTGTTTGTTTTAGTGGAAATCATATGATCGGTATTTTTGGGTTTATAGGACAACTAACTTAAAATGATACCAGCTTTCTAGAAGTCTTTGTACCTGTTAGCTGGCACCAAAGTGCCAAGGTCCCAGTTTATGTAATGGCCTCTGTTAGTGAATGATAATCAGGGAGTAAAACCCACTGTAAACTATTGTTTTCCTCAGTGGGAAAATAAACAAACATTTCAAAGCCAGCTAAGGATCTTTTCTTTATTCAGATGATAATATTTATTTCCTTCCTAGGTAAACACTTTCAGATTAGGGATAGTTCAAAACAAGGTTAAAAGCACTTGATAACATACCCTTTGTTAACTGTGTCAACCATATTATACTAATCTGAAAACTGTATATGTGTCCTTGAAATCACAAGGAGGATGTTTATGTGAGGTTTTGCAGAAGTGGTGCTTCCTGGAGTGTTGAACAGTCTGGGCATAGCAAGAGAAGGTCTATGATACACAATGTCCTTCTTTATCCTTTGTCAGTAGCTGCTTAATATTTGTATTCCATTAGATTGCTCGCTTTGACGTGGATGGCTTGTTTAGCAACATTGAATTGGTTCATCAAGTGTCAGCCAAACTGCTGTCATTGTTGGAAGAAGCCACGACAGATGTGGAACCACCCATGCAAATAATCGGTATGTTTACCATCCTCTTGAGTTCTACAAAGCTACGTGAAAGAATAAACATAACTCTCTGCTGTCCTCCACTCTCATCAGACTTGACTTCCTCCCCAGTACCCCTCCCAGAAGCTGGCATACTAGAAGCTGTCCATAATGACACAGGAAAAATGACATGTGAAACCTGTCCGGTTGTTCTACTGTACTTGTAGGATTATGATGCTCTTTTTTCCATCCATGTGGATGTTGAAGGGGAGGAAGGAAGGAGAAAATGAGTTTAGAATAAGTAAAACCTGCAGCGCTGAGTTATATAACTTACTGATAAGATCCTTTTCATCGAGTTCGACATTGCCTTCCTAAATCCACTCATGCTTATACCAGCTCTTATATTGCATACTCATAGTTGTGCCATTTAGGAAAAGTGTTAAAAATTATTGGAATAACAAGTGTGTCACAACTCCAAGCCCTCCGCGGAACACTGTAAACATGTATCCACTGGTGACACAGTTCATGTAAGAGGTGGTTAAGTGTGCTTAACAGGGACTTGGACAGTAAAAAAAGCTGTAGTGAATCTGAAGTTTGCAGGATTCTGTGTAGGAATGTCGGTAGGAATTATGGGTATTTTCAGCAAACAGGTTGACCCTGGATATGTCACAACAGTCACAAGGTCTGCAGGTCAGGCCATGAATGTTAAGGCTATGATTCAATTGACATTCTGGTACAGCTGGAGAGATTTAAGAAGTTACTACTCATCAGGCCTCCTGTAACTGCTTCTTCAGTGCAGAACCCATAGGTGAGCCATCCTAAGGGATCAGGTGAGAATATTTAATTTACTTTAGTGCAAAGTCAGACAGTTTAGTTTAAAAAACTTCCAGCTGTGATTCAGAGGTCAGAGAAGTTCTTTCTTCCCTAAACTGACCACATATCACAGGTAATGCATTATAGAAAGTACCCCTCTTCTCACAAATAAGAGGGTAAAACATATTGGTTGCCACTTGACTGAGAAACATGATATTAAAGCCTATGAGGCTTGGGAAAAGTATTAATCCTAGCACGTCTCGATTAGGTTTGCCAAGGCAACAGCTTAACGTAGTTTGACACGTCTGTTGTTTGGCGGTATTTCAGCGAAAGTGCATCATGATGAGTCATACTCTTAATAAGCAATGTTCTATTCTAGCAGGAAGTGCCTTTCTCACAGCCAAGAGAATCATTCTATTAGTTTCCTGCCACATCCAGAAGTAAAGACAAACAATTTCATCCATCCAGTAGGTGTATCTCTCCGGAATCAGACAAAGAACCTTGAAAATGTATAGGATTGTGGATCACAGAGTTGGCTAACCTGTGGCAGGGAAAAAGCTGCCAAGGTGTGACGCATTCTTCCAAAGGCTGAGACAAAAGCAGGGAGAATAATTGCATCACTATAAGCAGTAAGTTAGTAGGTTTATTGTCCTGTAAAAGTACATAAAGGTAATAATTTTTTTTCAGGATCTTCATAATGAGTGTAAAAGTTGTTGAAGCCAGCCTACAGAAAAACCATGCCAAGAATGTTTAGCACATCCATCATATTCCCTGATGTTAAATGTTTTTAAATATCTTGCATTGAAGTATCCTACTTTGGAAGGCAACCCAATCATGGAGAGGTTGAGGAGAACTGTTAATTCACTGCTTTAAAACCAAAACAATGTGGTTTCTCATATTCATGTCGTATTTAAGTCTATGTTCTCCACACTTAGGCTATGTCCACATTGACAAGAAGTAATGTCCAATAGGAGCAGACTTGCAGAGTTAAAGAGTTTCTGCTAAGGAACTGGTATCCATACTACACATTTCAAGAGACCTTACTTCAGACTGGCTGTAGCCTGTTCCTGTGGATTGAGAGATGCCCTTTGTGGTTGGGCTGCCTAAGTCTGGAGTGTGTCTTCTGGTAATTACCATCCCCAAAGAGATCCAGTTCGTGTCTCTGTGACTGCTCCACCACACATACAAGGCATGGGAGATGAGGACTAATGAGTGATTAGCTTCAGAAGCCCTCTCCTAATCTGAGATGTAGGCAGACCTTTTGTGGTGCTTGGTCTTCTGATGCTAAATGCCTCTGAGGTCAAATACCCTTTATAGTTCTGCCCTGAATTTTTTTCTCCTCTCTGTTCTGGGTGCTGTATATAGAGGAACATGAAGACTTAGTAACCTTAACTCAGCTGTAGCTTTTAAACTCCCTCTTCCTCCCTCTCCCGCTGCTGTTCACACAGGAAGCACTACTGAAGGCCATGGGGAGAAACTGTTTCTGTTACTCAAGCCTTCCTCGTAGGATTTTCAATTTGAGACTAATGATCACCATACTCCAGAAGAGGCATCAGGCAGATTTGCATCTGCCAGAGTATTTTTAAATTTCTGGCCAAATACAGTGTGGTTTTGGTCCATAAAGCAATAGTGATATGCCCAAAACTCATCTGATTCAGTCCATATGGCTTAGAACCAAGAAGGGCTTTAGGTTTAAGAAATCCATCTGCTTTTAAAAGGCCCTATCCATGAAATCAGCACATAATTTTTCTCATCAGTGAGCATCAATGAAAGTATCTGTCATTGTGGCACAATACTTCAGTGAACAGAACTTTCTCATCTCTTTCATCTTGGACAAGATAATTTCCAGCCTCTAGTATATACTGAATGGAGCTGTAAGTCTACAGCTTGTATTTTTCCCGCTGAAAACAGAACCTCACTTGAGGGCTTAGCATAGTACAGGCCATGCTAAGCGCTGTGAGAGCTCATCATCTCTGAGAATCAGGCACCAAGCACTCAGGATCAAGAGAAAGCTTGTTAAGGTTTCCTGTTACATCTTTAGCTAATAAAGACCTGCATAGAGAGTTGACATGGCAAAGTCAGGATGCAATGTGCATTGGTAGCATTCAACATTAGCAGTGAGCACAAGACAGAGAAGACAGCTAAAGAGCATTAACTATAGGATGCTGGTGCTTTTCCGACTGCCCTTACAGTAACTGAAATGAACTCTGGTGGTCTTAGCTCTTCATTGTTTTTCCCTTATTCGCACCTTGAAACCAACATGCATTAGACAGCCCAGTTAACCTTCGCTGCTAGGGGGAAAAACCCAGAGCCGTGTTACTGTGGTAACTGAATCATTTTTCACTTTAAGACGGAGCAGTTCAATGCAATGTATTATGAAACAGCACACTCCGGTCAGGATGGAACATGCAGGATGCCTGACAGCTCAGCGCTTGCTCTGTGGATGAATAGAGAGCTCCCAATTAATGTGGTGTTCAGCTTTTAACTTTAATAATTATTGCTATAACTCAAAAGGAATGTTTATAAAACGTTGGACTTGTTGCCACATAGATGTAATTTTCAGTAAATGCCCGAGACAGCAGTTTTTAGCATTGCTGTTTTTTATTATATGCATTTCCAAGGACTCTGATCGGAGCACTGCTACATGAGGGTGTAAGAACGGAAACAATATCTCGGCAGAAGAGATGAAGCATGCCTTCTCTGCTTGGATAGTATTTCTTACATACAAAGAAACCAACACGGGAGTTTTAGGCTGAGAGAATTAGGCTCCAGAATTAAATGGGAAATGAGTGTAAGGCTACTTTATTGCCTCTAAAATTCCCAACTGTTCTTTGGGGGAAAATGGTGGTGTGGAGGACTTGAAATGGAAGTGTTTTCCCTCTTCAGATGTATATAAGATGTATATAAGCCTAGATACTACATAAAATTGGCTGTAATCCATTGTGGGTTTACTTAATCAGGGGAGAGGTGGAGATTGTCCCTCTGTCATGAAAAGAAAATTCTCTATTCTAGGCCATAATAATTGCCATTTCAGGATTTTGCAAAACAGATACAATTGAAATGGCTAATGTAAGATAGAGTCGTTATTCCTGTTATAACCCAATTAAGTTCATATTCAGTTCGAAAAAAAAGTCAAAAGGAAAAGTAACAGGCTTACATTGATCCCTCCTGCCAGCCCATGACACAAAAATGGTCTCCCTTTATCAGTTAAGCTCTCCTGTGTGTTTTCCAATGAAGGGGCATTAAGCTGGGGCAGTGAATTAGGAGATTGTGTTTGAAGGGGTGCGAGGTATAGAGATTTCATGCTTTTTCCTGAGGGAATTTTTGTGCATTAACACTGATATAATGGTGCCTGGCTATGACAAAGATGAGCAGCTGAGAAATACATGTAATAAATAATGCACATAAACACGCAAGATCATTTCTGAGGGAAGTAAAGTGGAAGCCAGCCTTTTTAGCTCACGGCTAATGTGGTGGAATAATAAAACTCCTTCTGAGATGCTGTTGTCTGACTTGACATGCTTTGTTTTTCTCCTTAACAGGGGAAGTGTTCTTGCAGATTAAAGGCCCACTAGAAGACACATATAAAATCTATTGCTATCACCACGATGATGCACACACCATGCTGGAATCCTATGAAAAGGATGAAGAACTGAAGGAGCATTTAAGAGACTGTGTACAGTCCTTAAAGTAAGATCTTTTCAAATGATGATTTCCATCCTTAGTCAGTTTGCCTGGCAGGGAACATTTTAAATGGATGTAGATGAAAGGTCCCCTGGAAATCTGGAGTTCTATAAGGCTTGCTGGGAGCTCTAGCTTATGCTGCTTTTATGAAAAGATGACAAGCCAGGGGCCATGATTAGATTTCTTTCTCTCTAAGATGGCCAAAAATAGCACAAGAAAGGTTGCTCTTCCCTTAATTTCAGTGCCCCATAGTGGCAAATAAAAAAAATGCTGCATCGTATCATGGGCTATTGGAAACACCTTGCCCAGCTTCCAGGAAACTTGCTGTCTCCCTGTCTTCAGCAATTCTGTTGCTTGAATTTAAATAGCCTGTTATGGAGCTACTCAAATGCACTGGTGTTTTCTGGGACCCTGTTGCAAGGCTCCAGTGGTCTGGAGCTGCTGTGTGGTGCTGAATGCCTCACGATGGGGGTGTCAGAGGGCGAACAGTGATGGAGCAAGCTGCCAGGTCCCACCAGTGCGAGGTGCTTTATGCCATCGGCCTCAGTGCCAGCCCCTTGGGGAAATGTGTCAAGAACTGGGGATGCTCAGAATAAAGGATCCATATTTCCTTCACCACAGCTTCCTCCTGCAGCCAGTCACAGGAACCTTCTGATTGCCTCCATGGAGAGTGCTTCTCTTTCCACCCATAAATTGTCTTGCCCCCTCACTTTCTCAAAAGCATCACCCAGAGCTGTCAGGAGGGAACACGCCACAGTTTCAGAGCAGAGATGTGTTAAGATTTAGGAGATGGGAAGTATGTCCAAATGAAGCCTGGAAGGAGTGGTGAAGGAAAATATCAACAACACTGAAAGAGAAATGTTTACTTTGAAAACTGGTTATGTTGAAAATGAGGCTTATTTTGTGCAATATGTCTGGTTATTGAATACATAACAAAATACATGTGCAGGGTGCTCAGGTTTTAGCTACCTTGGAAGTTGAAAGAAATATATTTTCATATAAACTCAGGCTTTCAGGCTAATGGATGACCAGGTATCTCCCCTAAGGGGATGTTTTAGTTGCTGATGCCTACAGTATTCTTTCCTGGCTAATCAAGAGAAGCCGCTACTGTCATTCATCCCTGCTGCTGAAGCAAGGGGGCATGGAAGAAAATAAAGGTAAAAAATAGCATCCATGTACATGCTAGGGTGGATGCTGCCACTTGAATTCCAGAGCCTGCAAGAGGTGCTCCTGTTCCAACATCACAGCTGAGCTTTCTGAAGAGAAAGGATATTTTGTGCTGAGCGACTGTAGCCTTTGCTAGCAGGAAGTGACAAAGACTTCCTTACAATGAAGCCTTGTTTTGTCTTGTTCTTTCCTGATTAGCCTTTAAACAGGAACCCACGACAAAAGCACTGGTTTGTGTATACTGTGTTGTGCTTTTTCCCAGTGCCTAAAGATTGCAGTCAATTAGGACCCTCAAATGCTCAAATGCAGAACTGTGGTCATTTAAACCTGTTACTACCCATTGGAAAATACTTGCCCTAGGAAGAAAATTATGTAGGATTGTTACCAAATAGGTTATAGGTTGTTTTCCATTGTGAGACATAACAAATGCGGGCGGGGTGGTGGTGAAGGGTGGTGGTGGGTGGTGGGGTCGGGGTGTGTGGGTGTGAGCTGGTGACGACTATTCTTGAAAAATGTTTACTCATTAAATATTTTTTTTCTTGGAAAGAATACTGTTCCATTTTAAAAAATCTTAAATTAGTTGACATTACTAGGGGCTTCTGTTCCTCAGCTGAGTAATATCTGACAAGTGAAAAACAAGTTTTCTATATCAGGAGCAATTTGAGAGTGCTACTCTGCACATCTGTACAGACAAATCAGATTTAATTAGCTACGCTGAGATTCCTATTCCTGTTGACTGAAGAGGGAAAAAAATCATCCCAAAATGTAGGTGTCTGCATTGGAGATGTGCAAATCCAGATTCTGTAGAGTCTCGTGTTTCAGCTGTGATTATACAAACTGGGGATGCTGTTTGCTAGTTTAGCCAAAGAAATGCAGCTGGTAGAAATGAAAGGATGCTGGCAACTACCTGCTCAGCTTTCAGCCTGAAGTAGCTTGGTCACACATTACAGGGACAGAGGGACGTCCTAAGCACACAAAATGCTGACAGTGCAGAAGCAATGAAAGCAACAGCTTCCAGATGCTCAGCTAGACACTGGTGGGCAAGCAGATGAGAGTGCAGGCAGTCAAAAAGAAGTGGCTGAGGATGTGGTGTCGGGAAAGCCTGATGCAGAGATGGGGGAACATTTGGTTTTCTTGCATTTGAATGAATTCATACCACAAGGAAAACATTCTATGCACATGCTTGCATGTTTGCAAACTACAGTTTTAAGTCTCTGCTGCTTTCAGTATAGATATCAACTCTATCCTACTCTGGAGAGGTTTCAGTTGATGTGTAGTCTACAAAAAGCTTAACAGCTTAATTGATTCTATATCCTAAAAGGTATTCTGAAAGGTATTCTTTCTCATTTAGAAATACATTTCTTTTTAATGAGAGGAGACAGGAATGTATGTAAAATATAAGAATGACATTTAATTTTATTTTTTGTATTAATGACTTGATATTACTCACAATTGTTAGCAAAGTGACCCAAACTTCCTTCTCTTAACAGTGGGCAGACAAAGCTGGGTCTCATAGCCAAAGCCAGGTTTCTGACAATCCTTTCTCATTTGGGGCTGTTCTTTTAAAAAGTTATAGGGCCAGATTAACTGGTACTCTCTGGCTGTTTTGTACAGCTCTGCTGACACATAGCAGCTATAAACCTAAGTTAACTGGCCAGTTACAGCTGCTTTGTGTCACTGAAATGTATCTGAGAATTTGGCTCTTGATCTGTGTAAATCCTTTTAGGAGGAATCTAACACATGTTTTGTTTTCTTCTCTTTTGCAGAAAGATATATGAAGAAGAGTAAGTACTCTGCCTTTCTTACATGTAAAATAATCTATAAAATACCTTTAATTTATCTTTAGTATGTTTAAAACTGTACAGGTGGAAATTTTAAGAAGACAAGCTTTTTATGTCAGTATAAGCCAAAGATTTTTCTGGGACATATGTAGAGGGCTCTGAAGTCTGCAAGACTGCTTGTCAACACCATAGTGTCAATTTTTGAAATTCAGACATTCTGAAATAATTTTTGCATAGGCTGCTGTAGACCTGCTACAATACAGACAGATTCACAGGTAAAGGTATTTTTAACCTGATGATCCCTTCAGTAGCCTTATATGAGAAGCCCACCTTAGGATTTTCCTTCTGACAGTGCCAATGATGAGCTCATTGCAACGCTCAGCCAGAAAATTCCTCCAGCCACCGATGAGTTGTGTTTAAGGGACTTCTGTGCAAAACGTGACATCTTTGAAAAGCTATAAAGGAGAATTTATCACAGCTGCAGTTTCTGGACATCCAGCAGGTTGGGATCATTGAAATGCAGCAATGCCTGTAGTTACCTGCAGTGAGAGGTCAGAGGAGGGGGTGGCTGAACTGAAGGAAAAAATTGCAACTTCAGATGAAATGTTAAGAGAGGAGCGAGTGTGGTCTATATTGGTAGGAGAGGAACAGACCTACCTGTAAAATCAGAGAATTTGTTAATCAGTCAGTCATTCGTGTGTCATAATTATGATCTGTGTAAAATACTTTGCAAAGGATTTGCATGTTGAAAGCCTAAAGTTGGGGGTTCCAAGCTTTACTCTGTGGTAGGAAATAGTTTGTCTGCATTTTGTTTCGATAAAGGACGTTCTTGTATACTCTTGTCCCTGAGCTTGGTTACCTCACATGATGTGGTGGCATTTGCCTTCCCTGCTGACTGGCAGGGCACTCAGAAATCACATCACCTGCAACTCAGCTTAGTTGACGTTGAACTGAAAAATACAGGCTAACTCACTCCAAATGGTCTGTGATGTTGCTGCTTCCAGATTGCTTTTCATTCAAGCATGATCAAGAAAACAATTAATAAATACCAGACAGTGCTGCCCTTTGCTAGCAGCTCAATAGGTTAAAAACTCTGCTTGGCTTAACAAGTGTGTGGCCTCACTGAATTCCCTGGGTTTGCATGAGGGGCTTACAGCACAGTGAATTATTTGTCCTACATGCCTTGTACTGTAATGAAGCTGCACAGCAAACCATGAAGACTGAGACTTTAAGTTGGCTCTGCAGCCTGATGCCTGCACACTATTTCAAAACTGGCAAGCTGCATATCCCACCAGCCTCAGCCCGGCTGTACCACACTGGCTGTTGTGTTTGCCACTGAAACAAGCTGCTGGGTAATGAGAGCAAATGAAACTAAATCCTGCATCACCTACCTTTGTGTACCTCACCACCATGGGTTTTTTAAGCAGGTGGGAATCTTTCTGCCTGTGTGACTTTGGGAGGCAGGAGGAAGGGTACATTGTCATGAAGCTCACTGCAGTTACACCAGCTGCATTTACTGCGGAGCTACGGTAGTAATTTGTGATGAGATTAGTACAGCTATGTATGACCTAGAATACTTGCTAAATTCACAATAACACGGGGGGAAGGCTGAAGTAGCATCTCAAATGAATTATCAGCTTAATTTTCTGGACAATAGATGTCACAAGCCGTTACCCTCCTGCTTGGGTTGCATGGCAAGGCCGTGTCCTGCCCAGCGGCTGGGTGTGTCCTAACGGGATGCATTGCAAATGGGACTTGTCCAGGAAGAGTGGCTATCTCAGCTAATCGTGCTGGGGAGAATTAGATGAGTTGAACTTTGTGGCATTTAGTGCCCCAGGGAGTCATTATCTTATAACAAACCTGCTATCTCTCACACCATACTGCGAGACTGTGTCATGCAGATATGAGACAGAGGACTGTTTATCACTTGGGCAGCTGTCCAAAGTGCAACTATATAAAGAGAAGACACTTGAAGATTTTTTCATTCGTGAGGCAGCTTTTATAGATTTGCATTCATGGGGCTTTTCAGAGAAAACAATAACAATTTAAGATTTTTTTTTTTCGTTATTGCTGCCAGAAGCTGAAAGAAGGCAAAATAGCTCTCTATTTAATGTAGGATACAGGGGAAAGGAGGGGGATTGAAATGATGAGAAGGTTTCGGGATATCAAGAAGCCTTAAAAAGCATCTCCTGTTAATTTTTTTCATGCTGAACTTTTTTACAGATAATGTCTATTTGAGAGAGATGGTTTAAATATGCAGACGTCTCTTCTCAAAGACATTCAAATTGTTAGTTAATTAGTCAGCAGTAAGGATTGGCTCTTTTACTTTTTACACATATAAAAATGGGAATGAAGGCTTTTTTTCTTTTATTCTTTCTGCTGCACAAAACAATAGATGTCAGTCTGCAAAACCCAGTGGCTGTTCCCTGTTCTTTGTACTTTCCTACATTGTGTTATTTCATCTTTCCATGTGCAGAAATCCTTCTTTGTCTACCCTTAACTCCTGCATAGTTAATGTCAAACAACTTTTTCTGCTCCAAAGCAGCCTTTTGGCCATGCAAATGGAAAGCTTGCTCTGCTTTATTGCCCTCCACAGTTACCAGCAGCTCATGCTCAGTTTCAGCAGGGAGGTCCCAAGTAGCTGGTGCTGGAGCTTTGCCTGGTTTGCTGAGGAGCACTGTAGTGAGGAGAGGCCAAGGACACATCTGTCCTGCTGCTGGGGGTTCAGCAGTGGATAGGCCTGGTCTTAGGACTTGACCACCTGGTGTTGCCTGTTCTGGGGAGACCCCATGTTTCTACTAGCCACATAGAAAGTAATGAAGGCACATATGGCTCGGTCTTGCCCTTCCCTGTTGTCTTCCAGGCTGTTGTGACAGCCTGCACACTGCACAGACTCTTCCATTCAAGCCTGGAGAGTGTAAGCAAAGGCTTTTGTCCAGAGCAAGGATGGAGCATGAGTTCAGCTGGCTTGGGGCCCAAGAGCTCGGGTGGTCTTCATGGCCTGAGGCACCTGGATGCCTGGGGAAGCTACTCCGCTGCCCTTACCCAGCCAGTGGAGATTGAGCCTAGATCCACAGAGCATCCCTGTTGCCTGTACTGGAAGCTGTGACTCTCCTACTCTCATCCTTCTGCCACCCTGACCAGCTGCCTGCTTTGCCTTTGTGTAAGGAGTCTTCCAGCAGGTTGGATCAAGCCTGGGTGAGGATCAAGCCTGGGTGAATATCCTGTGTGTTCAACATTTCCCCAGGCCCAATCTGGTACCCTTTGGAAGCTCAGGCATCATTAGAAGTAACTAACTGGCAGCCAGCAAAGAAAAAACACAGGTAAAAGACAGTAAAGCTTAAGGGTCAGGTCACTGTGGCAAGTCAGAGATGTTGTGAGAAGGGATGCAGTGTGAGCAGGCTCCCTAGTTACTCATAGCATGTAGATGTTGAAATTTTAAGCCTGAGGCGCTAGAGCAGGATGTAACAGCCCTGCTCACATGCATTTCTTGAACTTCCTGTTATTTGTTCTTCCACCTACTTCTCCCTTCCTAGGTGTTGTGATTCGTAAGTTATACCACCCTCAGACTGAGCGGGACAATTTCAGAAGTAATGTCTAAGCAATAGTCTGGTAGGTTGCTGAAAATACAGAAAATTCTGGGTGTATTTCACATTGAGGGGGCAACAGGAGAGTTTCATTTACAACAGGCTCTGTTCCCTGACAGATGTGTCTTATTTTTTGACTTAAAAGGTAATTGCACTTAAGTGACTAATACTCAGTCAAAAGCACTGCTCCGGTTTTGATATTTTCTGTAGGTGAAAGCTCAGCTGAAGGATATAAAAGGCAGCAGCTTCAATCACTAGACAGAAATAATAACAAGGTTTTGCCTTCAAGGAATTTCTCATTTTGTGACACATTTTTTGGTATAAATTACAGAGGAAAGCCAAATCTAATGGACATGGGATCCCTGATGATTAAACCAGTGCAAAGGGTGATGAAATATCCCTTGTTACTCCATGAACTCTTGAATTCAACTCCTGCTTCTCACCCTGACCACAAGGCGCTTCAAGATGCCCTTTTTGCCATGAAAAACATTAATGTGAACATCAATGAACTTAAAAGGAGGAAAGATTTAGGTAAGAAAAGAGCACAGTAAGTTTTTGTAAGTTTGGGCTGTCCATTACAAGAGAGGTTTCAACCCCAGGTATTTCACTACAACATTTTTGGCGGGTGCCACCCACGCTGTGTAATACACTGAGTTTCAAGAAGGTAACAGATGCCTTAATGTTAGTTATCCTCAGCCAACTATGTTATCTGCCTGGTAACTCCACTATCAAAAATATGAAAGAATTCATGTTATATTGTCTGTAATGCAGTTGCAAACACTGATAATAATTAAGATGCAGTAATAGTAATATTTCTTATAGACTTGCCACATTGAAGCCCTAACTTCACTCTTCCCAAGGTTAGTGTTGATAACAGGGTTTTCATCCTCTCAAGCATTTTCACACAAGATTACAGCAAGTGACATCAAAGTGTCTGCTCTCAAATGGTTTCATATTTGTGTGCCTGTCCCTGTGAATACAGATTATTAATGTAATGAAATTCTCTGTCTGCAGTGCTGAAGTATAGGAAGAATGATGATGATGAAACTCTTAAAGAAAAGTTTTCCCGACTGAATATTCACTCCATTAGCAAGAAATCCAAGAGGGTCACCAGCCATCTGAAAATACTGACAGGGGGAGAACCTCAGGTACTTATCCCACTGCAGGTTTGCATCGACAGCTTCAGTTCTGTTTTTGCACTGGATGTTTTTCAAAACATGTTGGAAATGGAGTTTGTGGTGTTGCTTTTTTTTTCTGCATAATTTATAAAGTAATTTTCTGACTGTCACAGAAGACAGGAAAGATCTTTGTGATTGAAATAGAAAATAATGTAATGTGTTCTCCACCTTTTCCTTTTTTACACAAGAGTTTCTGAAACTTCTGATCTTCAGTAGAGAGGAAGTGAGTGGTAGTTTTGTGAAACTAAGCCTGAGGTCAGCATTTGGCAGATAAACTGGCAATAGTTATTGTTGGGGCTGAGAATGCGTTCAGTCTGTCTTGCTCCCTGTTGTAGCATTCAGGTTCAGAACCCATCAAGGAAGATGAGGAATACCTCTAATTAGGAAAGGCCATGGGGTTTGCCTCTACATGTGTAAAGACCTGGAACCATCAAAACTACCAGAAACAAAGAACTCTCTGATGAGTCTGATGGGTGTTGGGCAGCCAAAAATAAAACGCTCCTTCATAATTTCAAAGTTGTAATTCAAAACCTAGCAGGATAAATATTTTCAGGAAAGCTTAAATCTGAATCTAAAAGAAAATCAATTGCAACTGACCTTGAAAATGATATCCAGTGCACCTCACTGCATGAGATGGCTGATCATACAAGGTCACTTGCCTTTCTAGATGTGACTTTACAAGGCACATGCCATTCTTTCCTGTTTTGTTTTTTATCAGTGGTTTCCCCCTTTCTCTGATGCAAACTGCCCACATTTTTTTTTCTGTTCATTTATTTGTACAGTGGAAATTTTTGTATTCGGAATGTCACAGGCACCAGCAAGGCTGTAAAATGAGAAAAAAACCCGGAATTAAATTTGATTAAGAGGATATGTGATTTTTTTTTTTTCCTTTAGAAGCTTCTGGTTTATGTTTTTTGGTTTTGTTTCTCATTAAGCTTGAAACATTTGAGAATCATTTTAGAATCAGAATACATCTGGTAAAGATTCAGCCGCCTCTGCTGCTTAATTAGACTAAGAAAGTTTCCAATACACATCTTGAAACACGCTGTGACCCTTACAGCGAGACCCCTGAGACGAGCCCTGAGATTTCTCAAGCTCCCCAGGTGAGAGGCGGGCAGAAATAAACGTGTTTTCAGGGTGTTTCCAGCTGGCGCACAGAAGCAGCCCAAGCCCGTTCCCGGCTGCCGGCGTTTCCAGGGAAGGGCCGGCACGGCTCCAGGGGTAACAGTGCCACCTACAGCCCGCCGCGGGGAAGGCGCCCCGTCACCCACGGACCGGCACCCGGGCCAGGGATGCCACGGCACCCAAACATCTCACCGTCTTCCCCGTCCGCTCCTCGAACGGAGCCAAAATAAGGGTTTTGTCGGCACGCGCTGGTGAGCTCGTGAAAAAGCGACCCCACGAGGATTTGAAAAATTAGGTTCTCTGTCAAGTTGCCTCGTGGGTTTGACTTTTCTTGAATTAGGAGTTTGGGAGAATTAAGGGTTGAACTGTTTGCAAAGGGAGGAGTTCAGGGAAGGTTTGGGATTTTTTTAGCAGCGCTCTGGATGTTTCTCTCATTAGCCAGGCTCCTTTGGGCTGCCAAAATAACAGTGGAAATGTCTATTTTAGGTGAAAGATCAAACTTTTAATAAGGAAGAAAAGTTGTTTCGAAGTTTAGAGAAGACTGTGAAATTGTGTGTGAAGAATATTTCACTCTCTTCACAACATTTACAGGTGGGTATAAGCCTTTTTGAAATCTGTGGCCATAAAACCTGTCCATTATCAGCTTGACACAGATTTCTGCCACTGGTTGGGCAACACCAAATTATTTATAAGCAGGCCTATCTACATCAGAGTATTAAATAAATGAGCTGTGCTGCTGCTGCGTTGGTGAGCCCATGGCAAAGAAGTTTTGAAGCCACCTCTTTTGCATTTTTCCCCTGACAGAAGCAGGCTCTGTGGAGACCCACAGGTGCAGTGCAGAGAAGAAGGTGCTGTCTGGTGGCACAGTTAGGACTTTCAATCGCTGTGTGAAGCTGTCGCGCCCATCTGCTGCAGTTGAGCTCAAACTGCTTCTCATTAAAAATGGAAGAACTGAGTTGCAGCCATATGAATAAAAATGTCCTAAAATATGTATTTTGGATGTGAGGACTCCTTCCTTTTTCCTGTTGCTGGATAGTGTTGAGGCCTGGCATTAGATGTACAGAGTGCTTAAGTTCTGTAAATGTCTTTGCTTCAATTCTCATCTCCAAAGTTGAGGGTTGGCTTGTGACTTATCAACCTCTTCCTCTCATGGACTACTTGCCAACTTTGGCATGAGGCGAAAGTGTAAGTGTGCCCTAACCAAACTCGAAAGTTGTTTGAGAGGTGGGTAAGATCAAAAGCCAGCTGGCCGGGGCTTATTGCAAACACACCTTGTTTGGTTCAGCAGACAGGGTGAGGCCAGTGAGCTCAGCCCACAAGGGTTGATGCCTGGAATGGTGCCTGACAGTTCCTTATCCAAATGGATCCACACTTCATTAAGATTAAAATTCTGAGTAAGTGATATACACCACTTTACTTCTACTTAGTCCCCCAAAAGAGGCTTTTGAGGATGCATGGGTCTTGAGCTGGCTGCTTGCTGAGGAGTAGCTGACTTCCAGTGGGACATTCATTAGGTTAGGGCATAGTTTTTTCAGGTGAACATTAACTTGATTCTTAAGTCGTTTACATTGAAAACAGACAAACCACAGGAAAATATTATCACAGTAAACAGCCCCACAATGGCTGGAAACTGCACAGCAGCTGCACGGGTGTCAGAGATGGAAAATTCCATCAGTATTATTGCAGTATCTGCCCGAACAAACACAGTATATTAAAACAGATTGTAATACTGTTTCATCTTCCTGCCATCTTCTCTTTTAGGATTCTATACATCTGGCTGCCCAGAATATAATTGGGCTTCAGGAAATCTTGCAAGACAAAGATGACAAAGCCAATGACTATTTGAAAACGGGGAACAACACTGCAAATCTCGGTGAAGACTTTGTAAGTTTGTGCAATGTCCAGTGTTACACAGCTATCTGTATGTGTGAGAAAACAGGTGTATGTGAGGAAGACTAGAACAGAAAGGAACTAAAACCCCCCACCTTACGAATCCATTGGGAAAGATGAATGAGGTTTTTGGTTGAGTTTCTGTAAGACATAAGACAAAATTCAGTGTAAATACATTGCATTTTCCCTAGAAGAACTAAAGAAAACTTCTCAAGCTGAATTCCTGGGTTTAAACTAAAATCTTCATGCTAAATTTGTATGTCTTCAGACAAGAGCAGCAGATCTTTGCCTTTCTACTTTTGTTACCAGCACTTGCAGTTTAAGAGTGACTTTTGTGATCTATATTGTGCTCATGTACAATATAGCTCCTAGAATCACAGACTTGTGAAAATCTCAGTTTTATTGACTTTTCAAGTAAGTTATTACCTTTAGAGTCATAGAATCATGGAACTGTTTGGGTTGGAAAAGGCCTCTAAAATCAGTCCAGGTATTAACACACCACTGTCAAGTCCTCCACATAGGGAAACCATGAAAAATCTGAATATACCCCATAGTAATTAATAAAGCAATTAAAAAAAAAAAGGTAAGAGTTTTTCAACTAGTCTTTTGCTTTCAGAATTCAAATAAACTCTAATGTCTGGGTCTAATAATATAGCTAAAATGTCTCTTCAAAATGGGACAGGCTGCTTGCTTCTTCAAAGAGCTGCTCAGACTGGAAAAATTCAGAGGTGGAGGTTTTCTTACACTTACCTAACTCTGTGCTGACTAAAATATAGCCATTCAATCCTTTCCAAAACACTGAGTTTGCAAGAACAAGAAGGCTCTTTGGCAGACCACAGCTTTCAGGATAACGACAGGGAAGTAAGAGGATGTATATCCTTTCCTTTGAAATTTGCACATTTGAAAATTATCTCAAAAATTAATCTCAAAAATCAGAAAGATATTTTCAATGTCTTTACAATGAAAGAGTGCATATAGTGCAAAAGAGTACCCCTCTATCATTGCAGTGATGAGTGTGTCAATTATGGAAGCTGCCCTCATACTCAGAAACATCAAAGAGAAGTAAAAGTAATTCCACAAGAGCTGAAACAAAATACTTGTTTTTAGAAAAAAAATTGTAACACCTATCAGCTCACAACCTAGTTATTCTGAAGGTCTGTGTAATTAAGAAAACCCCAAATAATTTAATCTTATTTGTTTTAATTGTGGACATTTTTATTAACCATGTTAAATTACCTGTTTATTTCTGCATCTTGGATTTACAAGATTACAAGGATTCTCTATCCTATGTATAAGGTTTTTCCAAAAATAAACTTTTGTCTTGACATTGCACAATGAGTAGAACATAGGGATCTTCAGGTGTTTTCCTGAGAGTTTTTTATCAAAGGAAATATCAGCACTGGGCTTGGGTTAATTTTTTTTCCCCTTTGTGCGTTTGTCTATAATTAATACCTTCTTATCTCATTAAATTTTTGGAAAAATTTTCAAGTTGAAATAAAATAGGAGCTGTCTAGCTAATGTATGTCTTTTTGGCCTTGGGAGAGCAATTCTGAGGCTAAAATGGATGTGTCCTCAACTGTGATGTGTTTTGGAGGGTACAGAGACAACTGGTTGTATTCTCACATTCAACCCAACAACTTAATTCACATAGAATGTCCAAGAGCTTTAATATGATGATGAGTTTCACTCACTACAAGCCTGTGCTGTATCTAAACAAGTGACTTACAAAAATAAATTTTATTTCATGCAATATTAATCCCTTGAGACAATTAGAGACTAATGAAAAAGTCAGACTTTTTTTTTTACCAGGTGTCTAATTTTAATTTTGTTGATTACCAGAGATAACCTTAACAAGCATAACCTAATTTAATCAAATCAAGTGATTGTTTGTGTTTGCTTAAACAGGGATTGAGTTACAGCTGTTTCCAGGAAAAAAAATAAATCAAAAAAGACTGCCACTTCACAAGACCTCATTGCTTTTAGGCTGTATATTGGCATGGGCCTTTCAGTTAAGGAAGTCCCGGTTTTATTGGACCACTATGCCAATCCTTGCTGTTTGCCCCCAGTGGTAACACTCTGTGGTCAGTACTGCATGCTCCAAGGGACCACTGCCATTACCAGACACTGCAGGCTGCAAAACTGATTCCTCTCCTTTGCAGCGTCAGGAAGGAGATTCTAAGTCATGCTGGACCCTGCTTGAGGCTGCCACTGACAGCACTGCTTTGTGAAGAAGACTAATTAACAGATTGCTTGACAGGCTGCCGTCAGGTTCAACCTGTTATGGGGTTTGAAGGACTGTATGAATAAAGTAATGAGTAGGTCTGTTTTATACCTTTCCAGATGGCTCAACTGGACAAGCTTATTTTGACTCCTCTCTCAGCACTACAAGCCTTGTTTTCAGGCCCTCAGAAGCTCATTCAGAAGCGCTATGACAAGTTGTTGGACTACAACAGCTGCCTTCAGAGGTCAACCGGAGAAGAGCTGGACCTGGCAAAGAAAGACTATGAGGCTCTAAATGCACAGCTAGTGGAAGAGCTTCAGGTATTCAACAGAGCAGCCAAAAAGATTGTGTTGAACTGCCTACATTGCTTCATCACCTTCCTCAGGAATATTATGTCTGCAGAACTTCAAACAAATTTTGCTGTGGTGGTGCCTGTTCCAGTAAGTATGTTGGAAACTGGTATAGCTCAGACTTATTTTGTCTTTTTTACTTTCCTGTATGCTTTGGTTAAAGTTATGTAGGACACATATCTCCAGGCTACACTGATTTTGTTTGTTCTGCTGAGCACAATTAGGTTTTTTTTTTCCTTTGCAAGCTCAGCAAAGGTTAAGTTCATAGAATCACAGAGTTGTTTGGGTTGGAAGGGACTTTAAAATTAATCTAGTTCCAACGCTGCTGACATGAGCAGGGACACCTTTCACTACACCAAGATGCTCAGGTCCAACCTGACCTTGAACACTTCTAGGGATAGGGAATCTACAAGTTCTCTGGGCAACCTGTTCCAGTACCTCCTGACACCACCCTGACAGTAAAGAACTTATTCCTAATATATAATCTAAACTTACCTTCTCTCAGTCTGAAGCCGTTCCCCCTTGTGCTATCACTACGTGCCCTGATGAGCAGTCCCTCTCCAGCTCTCCTCTAGGCCTCCTTTAGGTACTGGAAGGCCACGATAAGGTCACCCCAGGGACCTGAGTTCAGACTAACTTATGTTCTGAGCGAAAGTTTTTTCAGATCTGGACTTTTCATAGAGAATGATTGTAATGGAACTGTTCCATCTGTTCCAGTGATAGTAATGGCAAGAACATTACAGTAAGGCAAAAAGAAGGCAGCTGCAAGCATTTTAGTCTTGTTTCTTAGCATCTACACTAAATGGCCCAGAAAATGCAGAAAAGAGAAATTCTAAGAAGGTACATGAACATTTTTGTGGCTGCTAGACCTGCAGAGTCACAGATGACTGCAAAAGAGAAACAAGTTAGGAGATCTAATGAAATAATTTTTTATGGAAAGCAAATAAAACCCAAATATGCTTCAGAAGCTCCTGCAGACATCTCTCAGCAGTAAGGAATAGCTTTGTCTATGCTGGCGTAGAAAGTCCAAATTGTTTCACGTATGTAGGCAAAAGTACCTAAGGTGCCTGTGTGGGCTACACAGGAGGGCATTAGTTCCTCCAGCCCACTCTACTCTTTCTGGGCACTGTGGTCATTACCTGAAGATTGAAATTGAAAGACTATTCTCAATTTGTGTGAAAATCCTACTGTGTTTCAGTTATGTCATGCTTTTGCCTGGAGGACTCGAACCCCCTGAGAATCACAGCTGCATCAGAGCCTTCCACACATCCAAATCCACTCACCTGAACCAGAGCAAGACTCTGTACAGGAAATACATTGTAGTAAGGCAGTTTTAGAGTATTCCTTTCCATCAGTGCTTGAACAGAGCACATTATAGTCAGGGGTAGCTGAAAAAATCAAGAAAGCAAGGTCAGGATCAAAACAGAGGTATGTGTTTAATGGGAAAATGAAGGCTTTTCCTGCATGAAGAAATTGCATCCCTGTAATTTGACATTTTCATATTTTGAAAGCTGTTGTACGAGAATTGTTTTCTGTGAAGGTCTGGCTACAAAATCAAATTCTTTTTCTTTCTTTTCTGTTTACATCATCAAATACATTTGGGGCTAGGCATAGACCAAAAGCACTTACCCAGTGCCACAGACAGAGACTCAGCTTACCCAGCAATTTTTAACCTGTTGGCAGCACCCAGTTGCACAAACACACAGCTGTGGGGTAAGCTACTCCAAGCCTTGCAGCATATTGGCCACTCTGATAGCTGCCGAGATGCACATTTGCATCTGAAAGCAGGTGGCTCAGTAGTGTAAGCACAAGGCAGTTCATTTTCAGCACCATTTGGAATATTTTTAATGATTTAACTTCAAATGCCATGTCTTTTAAATCTAATAGCAATTACTAGAAACTTTCTTTAGGCAAGACCCTTTCTTCTCTTTACGTCCTGTATGTAGAGAGTACACTGCACTATGGGTTCTGCAGAAAATTGGTGTAACTTGTCAGATTTCCTGACTCCTAGCATTCAGCCCATTAAGCCAAATCTGCTCTCTCTCAAATCTCCTTACCATTTTGTACATGAGAACTAACCCACATTTGTGTTTGCAGCTGTCCTCCTCAAGCATCTGTGAAGTGCAGAATCAATTGATAGAGGAGGTTCACAAGCTGAATTTTGTAAAAGAAAACAGCAGTGCAACATTTATTGAGAGAAAATTGAGCTTGGAAAGAAAGAAACCTGTCCCTTCTCCAGTGAGTACCAACCATATATCTGAATTGTGTATGGAGCATGCTCTTTTGATCACTTTTGAAACAAATCCATTTTTATGCAACCTAAAGGTTTAGGCTTGGTCTCTTAACTGTGTCTCTGAATCAGGTCATTAGAGTGGAGCTGCTTCATTGACTAGTAACTTCTGAAGATTTTTCACTTTTTTCATGTTGTTATCTTGAAAATCCACTTGCAATTACCTCTGATTACCCTTAGGTCTTTAAGCACATGTTAAATCTAAGGTGGTATAAATAACTTGGGTTACTTCTTTTGTTAAATACTCCTATAGTGCATCTTAGTCCTGTAATTCAGATGATTTTTTTCCCCCATGCTCAGCCGTGGTTATGTGTAGTGGTGTTTACACACATACACACATACACACACATACACCTTGACAGCAGAAGATTTGAAAAATCCACCAGGAAATCTGGGTGCCCCTGGTTCCCAATTTTATCACACATTTCCAGAGCTTTTAGGAGTCTAGTTTACAGTAAAATAAAGACTCGAGTGCAGGTTTACAGGAGAAGCTGAGGAAACTGTAGGATTCCTTTTAGCATCAGTAAGGCAAATGTGTTCTTGCTTCTGTGGTATGTTAAGATCATACTGATGTGCAGCACCTCCCTCCCCGCCCTTTAACCAAACTCTGAAACAAATATGCTTCCAGCAGTTAATAGCTCTTGCCTCATTTAGGGAGGTTATTTCACCCAAAAAGCAGACAGTTCGGGTACCACTGATTTTTTTTGACTAGTGTCTTATCATGCAAGTTGATATATGGTCTTAGCACACCTCAGCCCATTTTTGGATTATGCTTTTTTTTGGTGATAGGAATGCAAAGGTCATTGCTTTGGAAAAACAATTAAACAAGAGACAGTTCACGTACAAAACACATTCCCTCTGAGAGCAGAGGATAGACTAAGAGGTCTTTAATTAGCGAAATTTCTGCATTTATTTAAAATCTGCCCTTTACTGCTCACCGATATAGCAGTTGGACAGGTCCTTCCTGCATATGCAAAGGCCATTTGGTCACATATAGCTGTGTAAGCAACTCCTTGGTCTGTGTGTAAAAACTTGGGGTCTGTTGGCAACATACACAGATTTTTCTGCATCTAAGTTGCTCTAGAAATGACCCCAGCATTATTGAGTCTGAATATTTTTTTTTTTTTTTGCTTTTCAGCTGGAGTCCCCACGTCAAACAGAAGGCCACAGGTCCAAGCTGTTGTCTACGTACAGCCCTGAATCGTTGTACCAAGCTAAGCGCAAGTGCAATGCCACGCAGGAGTTTGATATTGATTTACATGAAGGAGAACTGGTGGCTGTCGTGGAGCAAAAGGACCCCTTTGGAAGTACAAGCAGATGGCTTGTAGACACAGGAAGTAAGTTCCCTGCACAAAGATCCCAATAACAGCTTCCCTTTGGCATATTGATTTCTTTTCATTCTGGCCCCATCTGTTTGCCTCTGGCATACTGACAGCTGCATGAAATGGCTGGTTTAGAAATTATTTTAGCAGTGTTTTGCTGTTTGTTTATTTTCTATCTCTTTATTCTGGTTTCTAGTCCTTAAAGGGTATGTGTATTCCTCCTTCCTGAGGCCTTACAATCCAGCCAAAGCACAGAAGGATGTCACAGAAAACGGCTTTGGTGATGATGATTTTGATAATATCAGCCTCTTTATCTCTTCACGGCCCTCTGCTGACAGCAGCACAAGAAGTCTAGGGCACAAGAAGAGTGACAGCAGCTCTTCTCTTCAAATCTGTGAAAATCCCACAATTAATGGCACGGGAACTGATACTTTTCAGGATATGGATGATCAGCATGTAAGTATGATACAGACTGTGCCTGTCTTCTTGTTGCTCCTATTTCAAATCTAGAATTATACTGTTTATAACTTAAATGGTTTCCTTTTACACTGGAAAAGAATGACACTAATCTATCAGTGTGACTTGGGAATTTGTTATCCTCTGTTCTTAAGTAGCTATGAGGGAAGAAAAGATAATCAGTTAAACAATGAATTGCAGTCCTGTGTCACAGAAAATAGACTGTTGCATTATCCCTTGTACAATGCCTCATGGTTCTTCTGTGGACCAGGAACCTGCAAAATAGTTCAGTTTGGGGCATTTTTAGACTTACCATTGACAAGAAAGCTGTGGCAATACTGATCAGCAAGGCACAGAAGTGACCCATGTACCACATTTGAATACGAGATCTTTGGGAAAGGTGATTCTCCCTGAGAAAACTTTGCTGGAAAATTCTTCATGCAATCCATGGTCACTCGGTGTGAGCTGAAAACCAGTGTAGTAAGGTGATGAGATCTTGGAGTTTGGTTCATTCCTCCTCATGCAGAATTCCCCAGAACCTTCAATTTTTCTTTTTATTTTGGCCCTGTCCAGCAATCACAGGCACTGGTTGTACACTGGTTTGTACACGTTATTACATGTTTTCTGTACACAGAATTTATACCAATACACAATGACAGAGTAAGATGTGGCTACATTTTTCAGTTCCAATTTTGGTTTATGTGGCTTTCATTTTTCAGACCTTCTATGCTGTTTATGCATTTCAAGCAAGAAATGACCAAGAACTCAGTCTTCAGGAGTACCAGAAGGTTAGGATACTTCGGTTTTCTGACCTGAGTGGCAATAAAGAATGGTGGCTGGCCGAAGCAAAAGGTCAGAAAGGATATGTGCCATCTAATTATCTCGGGAAGATGACATACGCTTAGGAAGAGAAGGGCCCATTGAGCCAGTCTCTGTGAAGCAGACAGAATAATCATCTGTTACGTTTTGCAGCAAGCAAGGCAAACACATAAGTGATTGACAGAAGCCATGGTATCCAGCACACAAATGATACCGGGAACCTCCATCCTCCAAAAGCTATCACCTTGTCAAGATCTGAGTGAGGAAAGATTTAACAGAAAGACTGATCCTGATTAACATCCTGAAGAGCTTGCTTTTCTCTTACCCCATAATTTTCTCTTTTGTCAAAGCATCCTATGTCAAGAGTCAACCTACAAGTACAAATCACAGCTGAAATTAATGTTTTTCTTCCATAATATTTAGCAAATAATATTCAAGATGAAGAGAATTAGCCTTGAAAAAGGACAAATTCAGTCATGAGGAATACTGTAGGCTGATTGTTCCTTAACTGCTATCTCAATGAACATAGATGGATCTTAAAACCTGAGCTTTTTGACTGTCTGTTTTTATCCTCAGCCACTTTCATCATGAACTTTTTTCTCAGTGGAGATTATTGGACTGGGAAAAGAAAAGGGGTTTCATTTTTTAGGAACCATTTCAACTTACAATATACCAAGTGTGGTGGTACCAGTGACTGGTCCCAGGGAAGAAGGTATGTTTAGTTAAATATGGAAATGCAGGGAGGAAAAGAGGGGACATAAGAAACAGCTACTCTGAATTTAGGAAGTTACAATTTTCAAAAGAATTACACAAGTGCTTCACATGGTATAAACAGTTTGTAGAAATATTGGAAGTACTCCAAGTTTGAAATTCCACATATGTCTCCACACGAAGCAGTTAGTGCAAGATCTGCGTAGTGAAATGAAACCTATATTATTAGTCTTGGGAAATTTATTGATTTAAAAAAAAAAAAAAAAGAAGAAGAAGATGAGGAGTCAAGCGGTGCCTTTGAATGAATATTTAGTGCCTATCTGATTCCTTCCGTCAGATACAGGGATTGTATTGTCTAGTGAATAAGCTAGAAGTTAAGATTCATCAAAATTTCTCTTCCAGAAAAAAAAAAAAATTCCCCAAGTGTCTGATGTTAGATTGAACAGCGAAGAATGTATCGATGAGCTCATTCACTGTTTGCAGTGACTCACTTCAGAGTCAAAAGACATATTTTCCTAAACTATCCTCAAAACAGTTGAGGCTATTTTTTCAAGTTAATATAGTCCACGTTGCATCCTCAATGAGCAAAGAAAACGAGACATCCCAAGGAAGGACCTGAATGTCAAGTAGTACCTCTTTAGGTCCGCTGACTACAGTGATCCTTAGGCCAGGCTGGTGTCCTGCACTTAAGCCAGACTGAGTAGTGATAGAAAATACCTCGTTGGGATCACCATTGATAGCTAAGTGCTTCTCACAATGTATTTCAACACAGCAATGCCAAGGTCCTCTAGTGATAACTGAACACCTTCTTGTGCTAAGGACTGCAACAAGGAAATAAAAAAGTGATTATGTCTGCAGCAAATAATGTAATTGAAGGTAAACTCCTGTCAGGTATTTTCTGCATTGCATAATTTCTTAAACTGACCATTAAAAAGACAACACTATTACAATCAAGGTGAGGGTGGGCGTATTGCTAGTTGAGGGTACACAGAAACTGTTCTAAAGTTTTGTTTAAATTTCTACTTCCTATAGTTGAAATGTGGGGTTTGAAGATGAACTGATTCAAAATGCTTAGCAAGATGTAATAGGAAATAATATGTCAGCAAAGAAAGGATAAGAAAAGTTAAGGCAGTTGATGCAAACAATAGTTTTTGCTATGCTAGTGAACCTACCTTTGTTTTCTTTGATGTCCTCAATTTTCAGATTATTTTCATAAAAGGGTAGAAAAAGTTGCCAGCCTTGCTCAGAGGATGAATGCAGTGGATCACAGAGATTAGAACCTGAAATTTGTGCTGCATTAAATCATATGATAGAGAAACTTTTAGATTTCTCCGACATGGACATCCAGAATCTAGTACGGGAATCTCTGTGAATTACTGCTATCCAGTGAGCAGTAACAACAGATAAAGCATTATTTCGCCTTATTGTACATCACCTCGGGCACTGTAATCTTGCTGTTTCCATAGAAAGCAAAAAGGGTTCTCATTCATTTTATCAATGGATGTAGCTGCTTTTACAGAAAACTTCGCCTTTAGTTAAATGAAGTAAATAAAGTGGAGATAAATTTGGTAATAAATTTGGCTTTTATATTTTGAGATTATGGGGAAGATACACACAAGAAGCTTTTCAGTTATGTCTTACAATTTAGAGTCTTTTATTTGGAGACGACCTATACTTTGCACTAGTTGAAACAGTTTTAGAAATTACACAGTTGTACTTAATAGGCTTAATGCAGTCATGTAAGCACAATGATGACGTTTTGTATGTCAGACAGCAAAATTAATTAAGGGAAAGAGTCAGTAAAAAAAGATTTCTGAAGTTTTAGCTCTGAGAACTCAGCTTGAGTCATAGGGAGAGCTCTGATTCTGAGTGTTAATGTACATTCACCATGAAAAATCAGGCTCTGTGAAGATGTCTCAAAGCGTACTCAAATGCTGCTCTCCAAAATACTTGCTAGGTATCCTGATCCTGAAGTAGAAAGGAATGAAGGATGAAACATACTGGAGCTGACTGCCTAAATTTCATTGAATTTCTAGGGGACTTGGGAACTCCTCACAGGGCAAATGAAATCCCAGTGTTTGGTTAGGACCCATAATAATTTTTTATATTGTGGGATAATATGACTTTATTACAGCCTCACAACTTGGGATCCAGAAAAAGTACTTCATTAGGTACACAAGTGGATTGGCTTATGCCATTTCAGAAATTCAAAGTTTTAGCTGTTACCATTTTATATTATGAATATATTGCAAACTTTTATTTTTGTTTAAAACAGATGAATGCAAACTACAATTGTAAAAAATTAAGAGATGCTCCTTGAATCTAAAGCTGTTTGACATTAAGGAGATTTACAATACTTCATATTAGACTTCAGTCACATTTTTGTTAAGATAGTGCTTTCAATACTAGAAACTGAGCTATATTGGGGCTCTAGAAATTCCTAAGAATATGTAATGCTTTTGCTGCTGTTTTTTTTAATGTAGGGAAGGGTACAGTATTCTACAGTAATGACAGAACTAATTTATTTTGATTGAAGCAGGGACAGGCTGCAGTTTAATGGACTGATTTTGTGTTTGTTCAAATGTGCATTTTACTTACTTGAACTGTTGTGACAATAAACACGTACAAGTACTTCCAAGGCTGGGTCCACTCTAACTGAAGGGTTTCTCCATTTAGGGAGTATTTTTAAGTGTTACCATTGATAAACTGGAACCCAGAAAATGTCCAGTCCAGTGAACAGCAGAGTCCTAGGCTCTGACTTCTGGCACTTGTGTGCTTTACCATCTTCCCATTTGGATAGTGCTTGTGAACTTTAGGTAGGGGTTCACCTTTTCAATGCAAACACAGATCGAAGAATTATTCCTTCTGAATTTTCATCTTTGGAAGCTTCATTGAGTAATTACCTCCTTCAAACACTAAAGTATACTTTTGCTGTCATTTTAAGATAGCTTTTAAACATGAAGAAAAGTGAAGTGGACATAACACCCCCACTAGAAAGCACAGCCATGACAATCCTTGTTCCCGCAGATCTATTACTGATAATTTCTCTTACAATATTGTTTGTTCAGAAATTGTGAAAAAATTCTTCTTTAAATTATTGCAATAATAAAAATCTATTTTTGCAAAGATGTTTCTTCTTATTTATTTTTTTAAACAAGGTGTTTTCCAGAAGCAAAGAGCTTTATATGCTATCCAACAACCGCCTGCAAAATTAGCAGAGGAAACAGAGAGCTGCCTCAGATAAAATGCTGCATTTCTACTATGCATCCTATCTAGAAAAATATTAGAACTTGTCAAACACTCAAAATACTAAGCAAGTTTAAAAACACACTTCAAGGTTCCAAATATCAGCATAGCTCTTTTCTAGCTGTTCCTGAGGTTGTGACCATTACTTACTGCTGTGTCCAGCCGGAGGTCTGTCATGACTTGCAGTAGATAAAAGCTTGTAAATTACAGAGCTTTGTGTCAGACCTTTCTTTTTAGACCCAGATATCATCAGCATCCCCTAGTCAAGCTAGAAGGAGCATTTATGGAACCAGAGTAACCTATCATTTCACATTACAGAGGGTATCAAAATTTGGGCATCTAGGAAAAACCATCATATTTAAGTAGAAGTAAAATACTACCACACAAATTTATAAAATGTTTAAGGAAAATCATGTAGCTGTTTTTACAGTAAATCACAGAGCAACCTGGACTGGGGACAGAAAAATCACAGGACTATTTTACAGTTATTTTTTCTAAATAAGAGGTATGCTTCTCAAAATTTAGACAGGCCTTCCTTCTTTCTGCCCTACACTACATTCCTCAACCTGACGTACAGCTTCAGTCAAACAATCCTGTAGAACAGACTCCTTTCCTGAAAATACAGTTGTTAATTCCATCCTAACTATAACATCAAAGCAGAAAGCAACTGTTCCCTTCAATCTACTCTGTTTTTCAGCAGTGCCTATCTTACATATTCAAGCTAAACACTTGATTTAAAAGACCTGGTCTCTGCTATAAATCCTTCCTGATATAATACTTCAAAGAATCACAATCCTAACTGACATTTTTATACCAACAGAAGGAGACTTTATATTTCTTTTAGGAAGCTAGGAAAGTTACAATGGAAGAAAGTCTTTTGCCGGTACAAACTGTAGCTGTATTTCAGATTTTGCTAATACAGGGATATCAACAAGTCCAGCTAGAATTGGCCTTATTAGAGAGAAAGGACCAGCATGCAAAACATGTATAGCCTGAGTTATTTTATTCTGAAGGGAGATACCCTACAGTCAATCCATGCCAGAGTTATAGACAAAAACATCAGGACACTTTTGAATTAGGTCTCAGAAGTATTTTAAATGGCATTAGCTACCACAACTTAAAAACAAGGATCAATTTTGTTCTGCCTGTGTTCACCCCATAGGTGGCACCTAAAGTAATCTGCAGCTGTAAGTTCCTGAACTCTCACAAGCAAAGCTATTTGTATAGCAAAGGCAAGACAGAAGCACCTAGCACCCTGAACATTCCTTTGGGAGCAGGTTTTACTACTGGAAGGAACACTTTACATAGGAGCACTCCAGCCATTTAAAGAATCTATCTTCACACTACTCCTTAGATCTAGGCAACAGTCTTCTGATTAACACTTAGGAAGAAAATATGCCTTCTGCTTGCTAATGGAAACTGCTTCGGTGTCTTTTCCTAGTATACCACCATTAAAAACTCTCTGTGCTGCAAAGGAAGAAGGATGAGCTGGTCAAAAAGCAGTAAAACTTCTGGATTCCTCCTGAGCATGTTGTTATTTTTATATAGCTCTGGAAGCCACAGGCAGTACAAAGATAAAGTCTTTCTTTTTTAACTCCAAAGGAAAAAATAACTGAAAAAATGTGAAAATTTCCCAGGTAGCAGAGGCAATCCTGAGTAAATGAAATTATTCCTTTGAATGTTTAAGGAACCTTAGCCTAAATCTTAATTATGGAGAAAGGGAAATGAGGCATGGGAAATAGCTGAATGTATCAGCTTTACACATACTTAAAATACAGGATGGATAAAAATGGAGGCCTATGAAAGTCTGTGTGGTGGGTTAACCATGGATGCATGCTAGGTGCCCACCAAAGCCACTCTGCCACTACCCTCCACAGCTGGGCAGGGGGGCTGGAAAATAAGATGGAAACTTAGTTAGTGGATCAAGTTAAAGGCAGAGAGAGATCACTCACCAAGTACCATAACGGGCAAAACAGACTCAGCTTTGGGAAGATTAACCTGACTTATTACCCATCAGAGTACGATAAGGAGAAAACAAAACACTCCTCCCCTTATTTCCAGGCTTTACTCACAAATTCACCACCTCCTCTCCCAGCAGTGCAGGGAGACAGGGAATGGGGGTTGTGGTCAGTTCACCACGCATCATGTCTGCCGTCCCTTTCTCCTCAGGGAGAAGACTCCTCAAACTTCCCGGACTCCAGTGTGAGGTCCCTCCCACAGGAGACAGTCCTCCACCAACCTCTCTAGCACAAGTCCTTCCCACAGGCTGCAGTTCTTCATGAACTGCTCCAGCATGAGTCCCTTCCACAGGGTGCAGTCCTTCAGGAACAGACTGCTCCAGCATGGATATCCACAGTGTCACCAGTCTTGCCAGCAAATCTGCTCCAGTGCAGGCTTCTCTCTCCATGGGGCCACAGGTCCTGCCAGGAGTCTGCTCCAGCAGAGGATTACCATGGGGTCACAGCTTTCTTCTTGGCATCCACCTGCTCCAGCATGGGGTCCTCCATGGGCTACAGGTGGATCTCTGCTCCCTCACAGTCCTTGATGGACTGCAGGGGCCTGCCTCACCATGGTCTGCACCACAGACTGCAGGGGAACCTCAGCTCCTGGAGCACCTCCTCCCTTTCTCCACCGACCTGGATGTCTGTAGAATTGTTGCTCTCACATATTCTCACTCTTCTTTCTGGCTACAATCACTGTCGCATGTTTTTTTCCCCCCTTATATTACCCCCAAGGCTGATGAGCTCGGCCTTGGCCAGTGGCAGGTCCATCCTGGAGACAGCTGGCATTGGCTCTGTCAGATAAAGGGGAAGCTTCTGGCAGCTTCTCACAGAACCCACCCCTATAGCCCCCTCATTACCAAAACCTGGCCATGCAAATCCAATAGAGTGAGTGATGTTTCCCTGTTTAGAGATGATCCCCTCATCACAGAAGGAATAGAGAGAAATTGCCAAATGCTGGTCACAGAGAGCAAGACTCAAGATCATTTTCCAGTGCCCAACTCAAGCCAGTTCTGGAGAGCTGAACACACCCCAGACCAGCTGGGACAAAGAAAGGGACCACAAACTGTGAAGAGGAGCTCAAGGGTAGGAACGGAAAGCTGGCAGACCTGATACTTCCCAAACACCTGTCTTAGTTGGGTGGTAAAGCATTAACCCACACATGGCTGGGACATGTTTGAAGAAGTGTAACAGAATCTGGCAGGATATGTGGAAACAACTGAAGGGGTGCTTGTGGGTGTAAAAACTAGGTCTAGTCATGAAAAAACAGGATTGTCTCCATAGCAAGCTCCCAGGAGCCACACTTGAGCTCCCAAGAGCTCTCAAATCTCCTTCACAGCAGCAGCTGGGCTAAGTGCAAGACCATGCTGGGGCAGGGAAGTAGAAGGGGCTTATTCTCTGCAAAATGAAGAGAGACTCTTCATTCCTCTGTTCCTTCGGTGTACGAGAACGCAGTAAGTTTAGGTAACAATCATACAGGCTGTGGCAGAACAATGGAGAGACCAGAGGCTTCATTTTCCACACCAGTTGGTAGGCAAGTCTCCTTTGGCACATGCCAGGCTCGTGAATTTTACAGCAATACTTTACAGCAAGGAATACTTAGGTAATCAAAAAGTCTTCTGTTGTTTCAGAGAGGAAGTAAACTTACTAACACTCAAGACAACTCCCTTCATTTTCTTCTATTTTTTTCCCCTCACATCATACAACAATGTTGTTCAACTAAAATATACACTAGCTTCCACTTATTTTCCATTCCTGTTCAACAGGACAATATTCAGACTCTCTACAGTTTAGGAAAGCTTGAAAACAGTGCCTTGACTCTCTTCCACTCTTTTTGCATGAAGTTTCTCACTGTATAAAACCAAAATAGGCCAATTAACCAAACTGCCAAACCAAAATTCTCCATTTAAATATACCATTGTTTAACAGTTAATTTTTGAAAATGTTTAAAAGAAAATACATTTTTCCCATGATGAACCTGATAATTTGGGATAATTAACTCTGCACAATATAGAGAACTCTGAACACCTCAAGCATTTTAAGTGTTGGAAGATGGGGTGAAAGAAAAGTGGCAATGACTTCCCAGATTAATAATCCTTTTATTATTAACATTTAAGAATGATGGTTTCAGAAAGTTCATTTCATTAAGTGTCCCCATAAATGTGGGATTTTTAATATTCAAAAATATCCCAACTTTTACAATTTCAAGTTTCAGTGCTTTGAACTACAGAAACAGGAGCATATAATAGTGAATTCCTCCAACGTATTCATTTTACAGATTTGCAAAGGCAGAAGGAACACTAGAATTATCGAAGTTTGACCTCCTGCATAACATCGGTTTTGGGCTTCCCTGATTTAACCTCCATTTCAGACCAGTAACTGGGGGATTTTCTTTAAGCAAAACACCAATGGCTGCTGTTTCATAGAACATAACCAACAAAAATAGCAAGCAGACATACTACTTCTTGAGTTTCTTTTGAGCAGCCTTTTTCTTGACCATCTGTAACCTTTTCATAGCATTGAGCTGAGACTCCTGAGAAGTTGGGCCCTTTAGGGAGGCTGACTGATTACCAGTATCCACGGTGGTTTTACTCATGCTGCCCCCACTGTTCCCTGAATTCCCGCTGTTGCCATTCCCGCTGCTTCCCTGGCTGCTGGTGCTCGGCGTGGCACTGCTGGGACTCGGGAGACCCACTTTGCTGACGTTGTCACTGCTTACCGAACGGCTCAGGGTGGTTTTCCCCAGTGTCAGAGGTGGAGGAGGTTTCAGCTGAACAGGGTTTGTGTTGTTGTTGGCAGAAGCTATTTTTGACCCTAGTCCTGTTTTTGAAGTCGCCAACCCTGACAAACCCACAGGTTTCTGGTTATTTGAAGAAGCTGCCGGTTTCCCACTGGCACTCTGTGCTGTTGATCCCAGTTTGGCAGTTGATGGATTGGCAGAAGAGGTTTTGGCTGCAAAAGCAGCCCATCCTGTAAGGCCACTCGTTGCTGAAGAGGAAACGCTTGTACTGGCAGAGTTCCCCGAAACTGCTGCTGAGGTCTAAAATAAATAAGCATTCTTATTATAGTAGTATCAATTTGTGCAACATATCACACTAGGAATACATCGAGCCTCTGTTTCAGTTCTTTTCCCAGGATCACTCAACGGACAATATTTCATTACTGGTCACTGCAGTTGAAAGTACTAAGATGAACAAGAAAGGATGCCAGATGCAGCTAACTTTTAATCTCCCAGCCACATGGAACAAATAATACCTTTTCTCCCCTTCCTTCTATACAGTTAACAGGCTACCATGCAGCATTGTGATCCCTCCATGAACAATAAAAGCCCAAATTTGTGAACTATACAAAAGGTGGTGGCTTGCCTTCCCCCCCCTTTTTTTTTTTTACTGTTGTTATGTGGTGTCACTTGTTAACAAGATGACAGATGCTTGGACAAAAAAATCAGATACTGAACAATTTATTATTGCATTTATTACAATCTTTCGGTCAAAGCAGCAGTATCTAAACTGTTTCCTTTCCCTCTCTTGGTTCTCAGCAGCCCGTACCACAGGGAAAATTAAAAAGAAAAAAAAAAACAAAAACGAAGTCACTGGACTTCTTTCCCGTAGGTCTCTTCCCATTCAGGTACTGCAAAACACAAACCTTCTGCACACATGGGTTCCCTTGTTTTCAAAGTGCTATACACATTACCTGAGTTCCCACACCTTAAACCCTATAACCCTCATGTTTCAGATAGGGATGATATGTTGCGTTATTAAACCAGAGTTATGGCAAATGCCAGAGTCAAAATGAAAACTAAACCCCTGTATTCAAGTAATATCCATTTAAGAGTATTTCCAGACAGTTTCTAAACAGTAAAGATGATGGATGAAATCAGGCCTCAGGTCTTATAACCCATTTAGGCAAATAAATAAGTCTGCTGAGGTGAAAAAACTATTCACAAGTATAAGAGCTTGAGCAATACCCATCATATTATTCATGATGGTTTGCATCCAGGCAGAGCAATGGCAAACATAACTTTGAGAGCATGAATAGTTGCTTTGATTTTGAGTTAAAGCTGTGTTTTCCTAGGTAAGGGTCATGCTTTATTAGACTATGTTGTTTATTATACTGCCTCTGGTTTACCATCTTTGAGCAACTTGTGACAATATTTTAACTGGGGAAAAACAGAAATATGAAGCAACAGAATCATAGAATAGAATCACAGAATAGTTTGGGTTGGAAGGGACCTTGAAGGTCATCTAGTTCCAAAGCCACTGTCCGCGCTACCCAGTAGATCAGATTATATGTAAGAAGCAGTAGCCTCCTAAACTAGATCTCAAATTCAGCTAGAGTTTCCCTATTATAGACTCATAGAACTGTCTAGGCCAGAAAAAACCTTCAAGTTCATCAACTCAAAGCGTACACCCAGCACGTCCAAGTCCACTGTTATCATGAGGAAGAGCCTAACTGTTAAAATACGCATGTTACTTGACCACAGAGACCAAATAATATATTTTATACAATTCATAGAATCATAGAATGGTTTGGGTTGGAAGGGACTTTAAAGATCACCTAGCTCCAACCTCCCTGCTGTGGGCAGAGACACCATCTACTAGACCAGGTTGCTCAAAGCCCCATCCAACCTGGCCTGGAAAAAATGCAGGGATGGGGCATCCACACGTTCTCTGGGCAACCTGTTCCGGTGTCTCACCACTCTCACAATACAGAATTTCTTCCTAATATACAGCCTAAATTTATCCTCTTGCAGCTTAAAACCATTTCCCTTTGTCCCATCACTACATGTCCTTGTGAAAAGTCCCTCTCCAGCTTTCCTGTAGGCCCCTTTTAGGTACTGGCAGGCTCCCTGGAGAGCCTTCTCTTCTCCATGCTAAGCAATCCCAGATCTCTCAGATTGTTTTCACAGGAGAGGCTCCAGCCTTTCCCAGCTCCTTTGCAGCCTCCTCTGGACCTGCTCTAACTGGTCCATGTCTTTCCTGTGCAGAGATAGCTGGACACAGTACTCTGGGCAGGGGCTCACAAAAGTGGTGTAGAGGTGCAGAATCACCTCCCTCAACCTGCTGCTGGGCCAGCTTCTTATGATGCAGCCCAGGATAAGGTTGGCCTTCTAGGCTGCCAGGGCACATTTATAAAGATTCCTACTTCTATAAAATATCATTAAAAAAACCCATAGAGTCAATTCTGTTCTTTCCCTTGTAACATTAAAATACAGTCAAGAGCCGGATGTTTTAGGGGCTTATTGGTGAAGTGAGGGTTTTTTCCCCATTCTTTCAGTGTTAATGCTATGGTGCTGCTCAGTCTGCATAGTATAGAAAACTGTTTTCATTCATGATTCTTGTGAGAAAAGATTATAATCTATGCAGAGAAACATAATCTTTTCTTCTGGCAAATTTAAACTACATTACCTTGACTTCTGTTCTCTTGAATGCTGAAAAAGCTGGTGGGGTCTCAGGTTTTAACTTAATTTCTGGCTTCTTGACCAATGGGTCCTTCAAAGCTGGTGCAACTGAAACCACTGCAGGAGCTGGTTTTTGAGGTGGCTTTTGTGTCTTCTGAGCCTGTATAAGTGGTAGGAAAGAACCATGTCAAATTAGTCACGGACCCTACAACATCGACTGTTTCGACTGTTAACAAAAAGCATGAGCATTTTAAGATCGCAATCTAGTCTTTACAACTTCAAGTTTCAGGGTCCATGAGAAATGAGGTAACAAGGGATGTGGAGATAGTGCTGGTTATGGTATTGGAGACAGGGTCCAGCCACAAAGCATCTTGAATAGAACTTGCTATTTCAGCGTGGAAAGAGTTGCAGTGTTGACACTTAAAGAACAGAAAAGCACTGGGCCTTTACAGGAATAAGGCAAAGGTAGGTGAACTTGCAGAAGAAAGGGACATAATCCAGCGGTACTGGGATGTGGGCTGCAAAAGCCTGCTAAGAAGTGGCAGGCAAAATGGCAGAATTCATGCCAAAACAAAAAAAAGGAAAGGTCATACTGAAGGCAACCACTGAATGGCTGCAATGGCTATCCTGTGCAGGAACTGACCTTCAGAAAACACTCCTCTGAATTCAAAGGCCTGATGATCATCAGAGAATCATGTATTTCAGTCAGTGATGATAATTCTTAGGCCAGGATCTTTCATTGCCTTTTTTTCTTGTTTCTTAGTAGAGCCATTTCAACAGATAACAACTTACTAAGTTATCACAGAGCAGTTTCAAAACACAGTTTGTGCTGTATAAAAGGGTGTGATTTTAAAACATCAGAACTAAAGTCACTAATTTTTCATGCACCCAAAGGTGCTGTCTTACTCTCATGTTTGTTTCTCATAATGAGACAAGTGGGATTCCAGTGGGATCCTGTTTAGTCAAGAAATTAACATGCAGATCAATCAAAATAAAGATTTTATTTAATTTTTTTTTTTACTGGAATGTGCTACCCTCAGCTTGGTTTTGAGCCTGAGAAAACTCAATGCTTGAGATCTGGACTGAAATTTGCAATCTTGTCCTACAGGAAAGCAACCATTAATGTCCAAAGCTGAGAAGAAAACTAAAACTGTAGGGCTATTTGGTAGATGTGCTAAAAACACCCCAAAAAAAAAAAAAAGTTTCAACTGCTGCCTGCCACTCTTCTTCACTCAACTTCTCATTTTTAAAAAACGTTTTTTTAAGAAGCACATTACAGAATGCTCTTTGACATGCTACATTAAAAATGCCACACCTGCAGCAAGGGAAGCACTGCTGAGAAAAACAGCTCTCCAACATGCTTCCGAAGATTTCTCTAAGCCATAAAATACTCTCACGTAGTAGAAATAGCCTGCTGTATTCAAATAGTGCTCACACGAGACAAAAAACTGACTCCTACCATTCTCTTCATCTGCCTGGTACAGCGGGCACAATACCATACAAGCCGAGGATCATTCACTTCCTTGTCTGTCACCTGAGGTTTATGGCAATCCTGGTGGTAGAGATTATGGCACTCCTGACACTCCACTAGCTGATTCACAAAAGTAACTGTCATTTGCCTGCAGAGCAAATAGTTAAGAACAGATTATGGAAGAAAGCACTTAGAGGATTATCCAATTGTTGAAAATTTTGCAAGGCTTAAGATAAAAACTAAAAATATATTTGCTTTCACATATATTTTCTACCTGTGGCAAACAAAATGTGTTCCTTTTCTTCCTGTATCAGCTCTTCCTAACTAATATTTCAGAAACTTGATATTTTTAAAAGGTAATTTTTTTTCAAGAATATCTAAAACTTCTACAGTATTAAACATGTGCATATGACAGTTTTGATTTCTCTGTTTGATTTTTATATTAGAAATGTAAGCCTTGCCTGCTTTGCTTCACGTGGGCATTTTATGGATACATCACCCTATAACAAATATGACTTCCTCATTATAATAGCATATAAAGGCCTAGTCTCCATTTGGACAATTTTGCTGTAAGCTTTAGAGCAATACAGTTCAAGAAAAATAATTTCTCAACAACAAGTCGATAAGAGTGCTTTCTGCTACAGGATTTGAAAGCATCATCATTTAAGCTCTACATTACTTTGAAGACGTTTTATTAGCCATCCTTTTGGTCCCTACTACATAAACAGGCACGTGGAATTCGAGGTAATACCAGAATCATGGAAAGATGGAATAGAAAGGATTAATTGTGCAGTCCTGCCTTGAAGCAAACATGCAAGCTGGTGATGAGGACTTCATTTTGCATGGGCCTCTGCTGAAGTAATCATGCTGTATAAATGACAAATTAGTGATATATATATATGACTGGGAGTCTGACTGTGAATTAGCCAAATACCATTTTCTTAACGATTTCTTCTTTCAGATGACAAATCAAGCTATTTAATTGCTAAGCTGCTTTTGCTCATATCCCTGAGGAGCAGGTACCCAAGTAACCATGGAAACTCTATTTGTAGATGGGTGGGGAAAGGTAATCTGTTATTTCTTTATATAACAGAAAAATGAAGTCTGATACTACAACATTTTCTAAGAAATATTTCTCTTTTACACAGGCAATTTAAAATCAGAGGGAGAAATCTTTCTGAAATTCCAGGGTCCATTATTCTACATGCAGGATATTTGAAAGACATTTTGTTTGCTTCTCATTCCTAAATAAACTGGATCAGAACAAAGCAGTGATTTTTCAACCTCATGTCTCAAGGTGGGAGACTCATCCTATTTTAAAATTACAAAGAACAATCCCAGACTGATTTAAAACCCATGAGCTCTTCATGATCAGAAACAAGTTAAACCACCTACTTTTAAATTATAAGATTACAAAGAAACAAACCTAACAATTTTTTACCATCAAAAAACAAACAAAAAGGTATTAATAAAAAATTTGAAATTTTGTTATTTCAAAACTAGTGTTTTTTAAAGATTTTTTTGGGAGGAAAACTTCACTATTATCTACAAACTGCATGTAGTATTTCCTCTTCATATAACTCAGGAGCCATGTAACTGGTGGGTCCTGTTTTTGCAAGACCTACAGGTACTGGAGAAGGTGAAGTTATTTTAATATTCCCTCCCTCCTTATGCCAAAGTTGGCATAACAGAACAAGAAGGAAAACACCATAGGCATCAACGTTCAATACTCGTAATCACTATAAAAGTACATTTGACACTTGGAAAATCTTGAAGAAACATTTCATGTCTCTGCTTTAGTTTTTAGATCTATACTTAATAGGAATAGTTAATATTCGAATGCACTTTTTGCATTTGAGAACCCACAGCTGGGTTCTTGTCGACTTGTCTTCTTAAGCAATGTAAATATAAACTCTTTTGCTATGAACTCCACCTACTCTGCAATTGGACATGATGTTTTCGTTCACAACTAGTTGAATAATTGATTGAGTTATTAAAAGATGCCATTTTAAAAATACTATTCATACTTGAGTTATTTTACAGAGTATCCACTGCTTTTATACTTCATATGTACGGGGATATTATTTTGGCTCAAGATGGCCACCCCAAAAACGGTGCACATATTGAAAGCAAGCAGTAAATAGAGGAATACTGTCTGACCAATGTGTTGGAGTCAGAACTCCGAAGCACAAATCCTCTGAAAAACATCCAGTCCAGCACGAGCTGGAGGTCGAGAACCATGTGACATCAGTCTCAGAAGGTTCCATGTAAAATGAAAGAGATCCTGAGTGTCAGGGTGACTGTGGCCACACCCCCTCTAACAGGTTGTTTCTTTACCTGCAGTACTCCTCCCTCCCTCTCGCATCAGTTAATGACAGCTATTTTAGTTAGCCAGGGCAGAAAAATCTTTTGCAAGAACACTTGAGCCGGTGACCACGAGCATGTAGAATCAACAGCTTCAGCAGCCAGGTTAAACGTTGATTGTGGAACAGCTAATGGGACCACATACCCGGCCCGTGCTTTTCAAAGCAAAGTCTTGGCCATGCCGGACACAGGAGTTGCATTTTCTTTAGTTCCTTTACTTTGCAGGCATTTCTTATTATGCCTGTATGTGTTTTTCTTTGCCAGGGAAGACAGAGAATTAATAATCCACAACAGACCAAGACTGTCTAAAAAAACCTTTTTGTTATCCCCCCTGCCAAGTAAGTTAATACCATACTATTCTTAGTAGCATTTTAACATAACACCAAATGGGGATTTGCCCCTTATAGGGGACAGCAAAAGTGGAATTTGCAGGTAAAAAACGGTAAAATTGAGATATTTATTTCATACTTCTTCCTTTTTTTCAGTGTGTATATTAAGTAACTAAACATGTGAGCTAATACACAGGAATGTGACATGAAATCTCATCGGTCCACAATTGGTTACCAGTACAATTAGCTGCAACAACAGAAATTTGTCATCCCTGGACTGCAGATGCCTCCTTACCTACGCAACAGGAACAACCATGAACATGATGGAACAATGAAGTCATAAAGCCCAGTTTCACAAGTGACCTAAGCTGAGCTGAAATACGTACTTGCTACCAAAAGGCCAGTTCCAAACCCTTCTCTGTCCCGGTTCTACATTCTTGTATCCACACATGAGCCAACAGAAGCATTTACTCTCACTAAGTTGACTGAAACCTAAACCTACTGAAAAATCCAAATGGAAAGCTGATCCAGAAGCTGATTCAGCTGATGACAAAACTCCATGTGTAATATACCTCCTAAACAGTACAGGGAAGGAGGTACAACCAGGAGAGCCAAACTGTTCCTTTTGGCAGCAGTGGGGGATTAACAAGGACATAAATCATCTGTGAAACCAAATCCTGGTTTGAGAGATTTGATCCTAGGGTAGATATTCAAAAGTGTATATTTTATACTTCTGCTAACACTAAATGTACTGCTAGCACAATGTTACTAAAATCCAATTTTAGAGCCCTTACTGGAAAGTAAAAAGAACCTGTCTTCACTGCAAGATATATTTACTGAGAAAACACAGCCATGTGTAATGTCAAATGATCAGGAAAAGAGGATCAACACATGTACATCTCATAATAATGCCACTTTCAAATGCTTTCAGAAGAGAAGTGATTTTTTAAAAAATGCTTATCATTAGCCGTTAATACCTTTACTTGCTTTCCAATAATTAAAACCTGGTATTTGTCATGATAGGTTTTGCATCATGTCTAGTTTTATTTTTCGCTTGCCTTTTCTTGAAGAAAAGCTGTTTTGCTCATTAAAGGTTCTATTTTCAAGAAACTGTTCTTATTTATGAAGGATGCTTAAATCTATTATCAATTTTGGATATGTGCTTAAGTGACTTTCAGAATAAAAACTAAAAGAAGCATTAACTAAATGGTTCACAACAAAAAAAAAGATAACTACCTAGCAATGAAGCAATGTTGACTTACCTGCAAACAACACAGGCTAATCCCATTTCCATAGCAAAGTCATCAGCACTGGTTTCCTCAAAGCTAGATAAATCAGGCATGGATAAATCCTTGCTCGTCTGAACTGTAATAGGAGAGGAACGGGCCTCTTGCTTCTCTACTTTGGGCTTCTTTGGTGCATCAGCTCCTTCAGCAGTATCCCCTTTTGTCTATTAAACACACACATACAGAATGTGAAAACTCAAAATTCTAGTAGATATTATTAAAATGAGAAAATAACTGGCACAATTAGATTAGAAGTATAAGAAGGTGTACTTTACACAGGACACACACACAATGTATTTTCTTTAATTACATATTTACGAACTAGAAGCTTAAGCCCACTTTTTGTTCTTGACCTCAAAACCCTTGAAAAAGCTTGGGGAAACCCACATTTCAATTTGCTACATTTTAGTAACTTGTTACAATCATGGTGATTTAAAACAGAGAATCACAGGATGGTTTGGCTTGGAAGGGACCTTCAAACGTCATGAAATCCAACTCCCCCTGCAGTGAGCAGGGAAAACAATCACAGAATAATTATAACAAGACTTTTGCTGGAGTGCCCAGAGACATGATTGGCTAACGCAGTTCACAGGTTATGCACCACTAGATGAGCTGAGCTACAGAGGTTGAAAAGGGAACCTTTTGTCTAAAACATATTCGAATTTATATACCAAGTTATCTCATTAGAGAACAAAAATCACTTACTTTATCAGCAGATCTCTTTTCTGTTTCTTTTTTCACCTTTTCTGATGCAGTGGGCTTGCCATTGTTGTTGCCAGAGGGCAAACCAGAAGAAGCTTTAGGTTCTTGCTTAATAGGTTTGGTAACAGATACTTTTGGTTGCTCTGCTTCCTAAAAACAGAAACAAAAATTGAAGGCAAACCCTCCACTTCAGATACTTCCTGGTTTGCAATTAGTTAGATACTAATTGGATAGGCAAACAACATATCATACAACACCAATCATCTACACACACACTTTTTAAAAAAACATTTCTTTAATATCGTCATATCACATCAATAAATGAGTGTGCATAAGTTGCAGACAATTAGTAAAACCTTCCCTTACCACTCACCTTCCAGAGGGAAAGGTGCTCCTTTTCCAAAGACAGATCCTCTTTGGAACATTAATTAAAAAGGAAGACATTTCTGCTTTTAAAATTCAAAGAGATAATGAACACAAATTTTCAGATAATTCTGAGGACAAAATTCAATATAAGCTGAAAACATAACCTGACATCTGATGTAACCAGACATCAATACTTCATTCCTTCATGGAAAAATATTGACCTCTACTGAATCTCAGTCCATATTCATCTACCAGATGAATAAATTTAGATCTCAGCAGAAATCAATAGTTCCCATTAACAACACCTTAGTGTCGGCAATGGACAATAACCAAGAGAGTCTGTAAATGAGTGATTAATCACACTAATGCACAGGAGCAAGGTACCCCCTCTCAGCTGGTAAGCAGGCAATAATTCTCTGCTCTGTACTAAGACAGGTCCTAAGCCCTGAGCTTCAGCCCTCTGAAGTTTGTTGACTTCCTGCTGCATCCAGGGTCAGAAAAAGATTTCCTCATCTGCCTGACTGCGGTAATCCTGTGCTCCCTACTCTGTTCTTGGATTTCATGGTCAACCACAAATTAATCCAGAGAATGGAAGAAAAGGAACCCTTACACTTTTTTTCATTTCTGAGATTTGCAGTCCAGCTGATATTGGAGACATACTGAAAAGAGGAGAACAAAAGATTTCTTCCTCTGGCCTGAGCCTCAGTTTCACCTGAGGGCAGATGACTGCCAGCCAAGCTGTTATTAGAATTGGCTTCCCAAGCCTCTTTGCCCTATTATTGATCTCTCTGTTTCCTCTTTAAACCACAAATAGCTTCTTTGAGCTCTGAGGGCACCTGAGGGTTTTGAGACCTGTGTTAGGGGGAAGTGTAGTTTAGGTTTTAGGGAGTTGAACAGAAAGGAGTTAGACCATACAGTACAAGCATGATATATGCTGAGGAGTAATAGTGCCTTTTAGTTATTCAGAACCACGTAGATGTAGAAATGAAATATTACGGATGAATCAACATACAGACCATCATTATAACATACCAGGCTGACTTCCAGGCATCCTAGGGGAGAACACTACCTCGTTATCCATATGGCAATATGCAGCAGTACAAGGATGTCCCCGCTTGGTTATTTCCATGCACTAATCTTGGATTCAAATAGTCCCTCTAGCAGGTGTTCAGTGATTTTCGGTAGATGAAAAATAATGTTTGTCCATTGGATGGCAATGGTTCCAGCCTGCAAATCATTTCTGCTTTGAACCATTTTGTGTTTTTCATTCTCATATGACTTCATCAACAGAATTTCACAGAAAGGGACCCAGCTTTATCAGTAAATAGCTTGTTCCGTTTCATATTTATCTGTGGCAGAAGTAATCTGCATTTTAAAGACCTTTTAGCTCTGAAATGTAACTGCAGAAATATATAAGTTTGGGTTCACCTTACATAGCATGTCTGATATAATGTTGAATATCTCTTTTAAAGATCTTGGTACATCAACAAGGTAGAGATTTTTTTCCCCCATTAACTTCTGTTAATTGAATAAATTATGTTGCATTAAGGGGGAATGATGAATATGAACATTCCATAATTGTTTTCCTTTTTCCTCAATTTCTGATTCTCTTCTAACTTCCCAGCTATAAAAGAGGAACTAGGAATAGAAGAAGCTCTGTAAAGGCACACAAAAATGACCCACGCCCTCTAACACCAATACCTTCTGAGAAGGACGATAGCTTGACTCAGTTCCTCTGGCCAAAGACTCATCAAGAAGCGCCTTCAGCTTTTCTGCAGAGTCCTTACTCTTCGAATGCAAGAAGCCCAGGGCTTTCAGAAAAATGGGATCAAGCTCCAAGTTCACTGTAGCAGCCATAGTGGTGCCTTCAGAGGGAGTTCAAACAAACAAACAAACAAAACCAACAAAAACAAACAAACAAAAAAAAGAAAATCAATGACAACTTCATTCATATGGAGCATGACTCAAACAGCATGGGGCTAACACAAGATTTATTTTTTTTGCAAAACGGAATGACATTAATTCACAGGAAGGATGATATGTGAATTAATTATCACTAGAAGATGACTGATTGTGAACTCCAGAGCTGCAAAACTTGAATTTGACTTTATATTTGAAATTATGTGAAATTAATTCTTTGGCATATCTGGTATTCAGAAACTAAACTCATCACACTTAGGCAAATGAAACAAATATTTCATTTGCTTGATATTTCATACATAAAGAATATTGAAAAGTATGCAAAATAAGCGTTAACTTCAAGAAAATCCTTCTCCTTAACATTATTTGCACATACAGTTATTTCTAACTCATGGCTCATTTAAGAGTACCTAAAAAAACTTACTTGCAGAAAAATAAACTTTTGAAAAAAACCCAGCTCATTGTAGCATACAATATAAGAGATACAAACAGCTAGTATATTATTTTATGCAAATAAAATATCTGAAAAAACACACTATCCATTTTTAAATTTAGCTGGAACAGTGAGAAAATTTGTAACTTAGACTGTGACTTATCCACACCCCCCTGTGACAGTCTGAATTTTAATGTCAAGTAATGACTATCCAGAGCTTCAAGATGCCAATGACAATGTAAATGGAACAACGTGAGAAAAAGGTTAGAACTCATTAAAAAAAATTATGTTTGCTTCAGAGCAATACATTCTGGCACTCTGGAACCTTCTCTGCTCATTTCTTTAACAAAAGCTCTAAGGAACTGCATTTACATTGGAAATTGTACTTACAAAGATCTATCTTAATCAGTAATTGACAATTAATAATTTAAGAAATAATGTGGGAAGTCATGGAAACACATCAAGATGCTTTATGGTTTTGTTTGGTTGTTTTTTTTTTTTTTTTTTAAATACAATAATCTGTAAGATGTTCTTGAAAAGCCTTTCATCAGTTCTGCTTAAAAGCACTGGACAGCTTTTTCAGCTGGAGCTTCCAAGGTTTTGTCTGATTATTTCCTTTTGATATTTGTGGCAGTGAACTTTTACCTCTCTGGCCAAAACACCAGCAGTGGCAGCCTGCTCCCTTAACACTTGCCTAGAAGTCCCTAGGAACCTTTATCTCATGCTGAGCTTTCACGAGACACCAGAGAATCACTTAACTGAGATCATCAAGGAGTTCAACATACAGTAGACTTCACAGGGATTTTATCAATGGACCCAGCAGAGAGTTAAGAATCCTCTTCAAGAGCCTCTTCTCTCTTCCTTAATCTTTGCTACTTGACAAATCATTTTCTGGTGGCCACAGAACTTCTGCTAGTAAGTACTACACACCAGTTACTCTGCTTTTCCACTGATCAAGCAGAGACTGCGGTGCAAGCCCCATCCAGACAATTCAGTCTCTCTCTGATGATTACAAAAAGTGAATTCACAGTGCATGGAAAGCAGATATCCTTTTTTTTAATGCATCTACCTCTGATACATGCTCAGGCTGCTCCTGAGATCTGTGGGCAGGTTATCTCCTCCATTTCTTTGTTCTGTGAATATGCCTTTTACAGGAGTCAGTACCACATATTCTTAAACTAGGACTCTGCTATCCCTCTGTTGAATGAAAGTAGAATCAAAACACTAATTTCAAAAATTTTGTATAATTCTCTGCTAAAAAAAAAATACTTTCAGTTCTTCTCGGAGGCTTCTACTAGGAATACACACTTGTGTACAGGAAGAACAGGTAGCCAAACAGTCATTAGCAGCCAATTCAGGATGCCTGTAATATTTAGAGAACAAGTGTAAACATACTAATTCCAGTTTCATCTAGCTGAAGATTTCTTTCTAGTTCTAGCTTTTTAAAGACATATATTGGAAGGAACTGTTAAACCCCAAATTTCCAAAGGGTTCTCTGTATTTATTCTTTTATTTGCTATGAAATTGCAGCAATTCTTTCACTATTCTTAAGCGTAAATTATAATGTCATAGGCTACTTCAGTTACAACTAACATCACAAGAAATTTCTCAAGAGAAGGGAAGGAACTGGGCTTATTAAACAGTTCAAGTATGCTCAACTTAGGCATCTATTTTCAAATTAAAAAAATCTATTTGTGATTTAGAGAAAGGAAGTCTATTCAATGGAAAGATGAACACACCAACAGTTGTCTGAAAAACAGCACCACCTGAAAAAAGTAAATTGATAATTATGCTCTCCTTACTGGTCCATAACAACACAACTGCCAAACAAGCTAACACCAGTAACTGACCTGGTCCAAAAGGCAAATTATTGCTCCTGGTGGTAGCCCTTTCCAGATGTTTACAGATCAAAGAATTTTTAAGTATAAAACAGTGGTTTGACACTTATAAACCTGAGATCCAATTACATTAATTCAAGTTTTCATTCATAAACTGCTCCTCTGGCAGTGGAAGCAGCACACAGCAGCGTCATAGCCTTGAGACAAGGACAGCAGAGTGTTTTAACAATGATGCCACAGGCTGTTCTGCAAGACAGACCTTGACTTTCTTCTTGAAGAGGAGTCTTTGTAGAAGAAATAATTCAAATGCTGCTTAGGAAAAAAAAGTGAGTATGACACTGTCTTTTCCTTAGCAGTTTGATAGCACAGCTGTGAAATTAGATGACTGTGCTAAAAAAAAAAAAACCCAGAGCAGAACTGGTTTTGCTTAAAGCAAGTGCACCCTTCTTGCAAGTCAGCATTCAGCCATCAGCCTAGCCCTAAAAGCACCTTTCTCAGCTTAGGTCTCTGTTTGGTTCTTCTTCACTATTACATAAGAACTGGTTGATGATGGATCCAAAAGACCAAATATAAGGGAACAAAACTCCCTGAAGTATTGGAGATAATATCAAAAATCCTACAATGAACAATCATGGAGCAACCTCCCAACACGTACTATTCACAGCGGTTAAAATCCCCGTGGGGAAAAACAACGCTAATTAGTAGGCTGTTATTTTTAAAACATCCAAGAATTTTTGGATTCTCTCATTTCTTGAGCATACTTTTGTCTTCTGCCAAATACATACAAGTTTAATGGAGCACTATACAGAATACATGGCCCTCCAATTTAATAGACTTACTAGATTTCTAGGATCTGAAATAAAAAAGAGCCCTCTTCTTTTTTATTTATTTGCCATCTATTATGTTGCATGCCTACACTTGTATTATCTTATTCATTATAACTTGTAGTTAAAGGGATCTACTTCCATTACATTTTCAGATATGGTTGTATTTTTATCCATCTGTTTCTGAACTCCCATTTCTATTATTTTCTGAGACAGGTGTACTACTGAAGATATTTTTCCAAGGAAGCACACACCTTCAATTTATATTGCAATGCTATTAGCAAACCCATCCTTTTATAAACTCAAAAATATTTTTATTTTTCACTGACACTGATGATTAAAAGGACTTTCATTCACATACCCTTTTCAGCAACCTTCAACAGGTGTAGCAGTTAACTTAAAATCCAGTCAAATGAAAAAACAGCACATAATTCCTGCCAACACACTCACTGCACTGTGTTTATCAATAATTAATCATGATAATATCAATCCACTTTTTTCCTCCCCTTTAGATTCTTCTGTTCCTCAGAACTTGCTTCCTGACTAATCAGTGACAGTAGCAGATTTTGCTTATTTACCAATAGTGCCTTTTCCAGATCACTTTCATACGTAAGTCTTAAGAAAGTAGATCAAGGAAAATCTTAAAAGCAGGAAAAACAAACTTCTTCTTTCAGTTTTTGCTTTTGTATCTTAATCAGGACTTGATTCATGACAGTGTAATTTCTCAGTTACCTTCCACAAGGGACATGTCAAAACTCACACACTTCAGTAGTCCGGAAAACTGTATTAATCAGAACAATTGTATTAATCAGTTCTCATTTATCTGTCATCTTCTCCAAAAAAATCTTCTAAGACTAGAGTAAAATTTCCTGCTATGGAGTTACTAGTACTGGCAGCCTTAACTTTACATTCTATTCTACACCATATTTTATAATGTACTTTTAAATTAATATTTCAATCAACATCTCTGTAATCCATTTATCCAAAATGTCTAAGATTACACTGTTTGCTGTTTTCTCCTCAGAAACAGTGAAGTACTTAAGAATCACAAAATCATTTAGTTTGGAAGGGATGTCACGTTGTCACCCTGTGCAATCTCCTGTTCAACATGAAGTCAACACCGAATCCAGACCAGTTTGCCCAGGACTTTTCCACCTGGATCCTGAAAGCCTCCAAACACAGGAGTGAAAAGCCTTATGGGCAACCTGTCCCAATGCCTCACTGTTCCCATTTCCTTGCTTGGAATTGCAAGGTCTAACTTACGCTGTCTCTCCCCCTCAAAGCATCTGACTACAAAGACTGGCTCTATCTTTTCAAAAATCTCCTTGGGTTTACAAAGGCTTCTATTAGGTCCCCTTAAGCCCCCGGTAGATGGCATCCAACGCTTCCCTCACCTTCAGATCTAGCTATTTTGCCACAAAGGACAAGCCAGGTAGTCAGGCACAACTTATCCTTGGTAGATCTCGAGATGGCTATCCCTAGTCTCTATCTGCTCCTCCTTAGCCTACCAATGGCCTCCTTCCATGATCTTTCCATATGGAAGGAGCAAGGCCTGTACTTCTCTTGCTAGTCCCTCTTGCCCTTTTTGAAGATGAGCATAAATTTGCCTTTCTCCAGTGTTTGGGATCTTCCCCAATCTCATGGCCTTAAAAAGATGGCAAAAAGCAGCTCTATGAAGACGGAGCTGAAGATGGTGTTTCAACACGTGTCACTGCTCATTGGTTTAAGTCACTGGCAAATCGAGTTTAGCTCCACTACTGTTTTCACCTTTCCTTAATCCAGCGTATACTGAAACTTTTCAAGCTTACAAATTCCTGGATATCATCCTCCTAGAAACTTCTCGGTGACAAAAATCAAACCTTAGGTAAAAACGAATTTCTGAAGCAGTTACACCAAAGCCACAACGCGACCCTCTGCAACCCACTTGGTGCAAATCTCTCCCTGAGACTTCCCTTTAGGAACGAACAGAAGGCCTCTCCCCTGAAAGCAACACTTTAAAATGCTTAAGATGATAAAAAGCCACCCTCCTGCCCCCCTTACTGCCCTGCACCGAGCTGCTCAGGGCGGCGGCTCCGGGCGTGCCCTGTGCCCGGGAGGGACCGTCCTGGCACCCACCGGGACAGTGGGGCTCCCGGCCCCACAGGAGACCCAGAGCTCACCCCGGGTCCGAGGGTAAGAGCCGCCAAGTGTGGTGTGGCCTCCGCTCTTCCTCCTCCCCAAATCCTTCTTCCTCCCTCCTCCCAAACCTCCTCTTTCTCCTCTCCCCAAACCCCCTCTTTCCCCACTCCTCTCAAACCCCTCTTCCTCCTCCCTCCCACACCCTTTCTTCCTCCTCCCGTACACCTTCTCCCCCGCTCTTCCTCCTTCCCAAACCTTCTTCCTCCCTCCTCCCAAACCCCTTTCTCCTCCCAAACCCCTTCTTCCACCCGCCAAACCCCTTCTTTCCCCTCCCAAACACCTTCTCCCCCTTATTCTTCCTCCTCCCCAAAACCGTCCTCTTCCCTCCCCCTAAACCCCCCCT
>VZRE01012629.1:233765-302665 GCA_013396775.1 Cephalopterus ornatus
GGGGGGGGGCAGAGCGCTGAGAGGAGCTGGGAGCAGAGGTTTTGTGGAGCGGGTCTGCGGGGGGGTTGTGTCTCGGCGGTGTTGTTCTCTGCCACAGCGGAGTTCCGGCGCGCTGCCTCCCTGAGCTCTGCGTCTGCTCTTCGTGCCCTGTGTCCTGCCTTCTTGAACCATCCACGGCTTCCACTTTATTGGTATACCTATCCGAAGCTCTTCATGAGAAGCTTCTGGGCTCCCTCGAGGGTGCGGTGGTGGCCCTGGACTCATACAGCAGATGGATCGTCTGGGTAGAAATATATCTCCATCCTCCAAAGTTGTGCGCCTCAAGGCACACATAGCGCTTTGCACAAAGTTAAATATTGGCTGCTTTTTTAAATGACGTTATATTGAGCGTTTCTCAAGCCTTAATGCCTCTGTTTTAGGGAAAGTTCTGTGTTACCTTGTAGTAATAATCAAATGAATGATGTCTATTTCATTCCGAAAGGAATGAACTTCATTCAGACTGAAAGGAAGAGGATGCTTATGTACTTGCTTATTAATTTTGAGTTTTTTAGTTCTTCATGGGAAACGCCTGTTTTTAAAGCAGTGATTTTCTTTATTGCATTGTTAACACGGCAGCTGACTGAAACTAATTAATCTGTCGTTTAGTGCATGTTGAAAGGGAAGAGAAAATGGTAAAAACTGGTAAAGTTAGTGAACGTTATACTTACGTAATGTTTATTATTTTAAATAGCCACGGTGACTTAAAGGTAAACAACATTATTTGTCTTGTCTTTACATTATGATGCAAATCCTGTATTGGTCGTTGCTTCTCATTTCCCCTCTTCCAAAGAGTGGCTGTTGTAAATAAGGCCAGTAGAATAAAAAGCCACCTCTTCCCACAGAATTTACAGTCTAATTGGAGAAAAAAGTGCTGGGAAAAATGTTTTGAGCAAATAGTGTGATGTCGTGTTAGGTTTTGTCAGTTCTGTGTTGCATGTTTTGTTTTATTGTGTATGTCTGTGTCTGCTTTTGTTCTTAGTAAGCTGCCAAGGGATTAATCCATGTATCACGTTTAGCGGAAGGGTAGCAGTTATGTGAAAACACTTAAGTGAGAACAGGCAGCCAGGTAGGCTATGGAGACGAAAGGCTGTGCCTAAATTCGAAAGGAAGATGGACTCCGCAGAGCCAGAGCAGCGTGGAAAAAACACCTATCCTGGGAACAAAAAGTACAGGGAACAACTTTATAAGTGTCAATGCTTAGAGACAAGATCTTAGGAGGAATTCTCTGAAGTAAAAGGTGGGAGAGGGTTAGGATATGGCAGTGTAAGGGTGTGCAGTTGGGTTGAGGTGACAATTCAAGGTGGCCTTATCTTCTCACAGGAAACATTACGGAAACACAGGTAAAGTCACTTACAGACAGAACTCCTGCGCAGGTTAATTTAGTTTCTCTTCTGTGAGAGACTTAAGAATAAAATTAGCCTGATTGTAATTTTCGTTGTCATAGACGTGCCTTAACCCAAAGTCTCACAAGCAACCAAACAACAAATCCTTTAAGAAAAATGTCTGATTTTTAGGCTTTCTCTAGGACAGACTTCCTGTGTTATAGCGAACTAAAAATTCTCTTTGTGCTTCTGTTTTTTCACATGTATGATGGTAACACAGGAGACTTGCACCTTGCAAGGCTTTTTGGGAGACGTTCAGTTACTGTTGTGATGAAGGGGCATAGAAGTTTTTACAATAACCAGCAATACAAATAAATTCAGACTGACTGCTTTGCTGTTCTTATGAAATATGTAAGGAGGTCATGACAGAAGCCCATTTTGATAAAATTACTTTTTAAAGTTCTTGTGGAAATTAAAGCATTAATTAATTAAAGTATTAGCTCTGTTGATGTTGAAAAGCTCAATGCAAAAAGCAGAGTGGGGTTTTCCAATGCTTGTTCTCCTTGCCTTTTAAAGTTTGTTCTCCTGGTCTGAAGAGTATGTAACTTTAAACATCCCAGTAGTTGATATTTCCTGTTCTTTGGGCCTTTGGGAATTAAAAATATAGTGTTAGAGGTTATGAGAAGAACTATATTTTAAAATAGTGGAACAGTATATTGCAAAGACAATACCAGGTACCATTAGAACTTGCAGGATCAGGGCCTTTAGCTGAGAAAGATCTAATTGCCTGTACAAGCCAAAATGAATTACTGTCATATAAATGATAAGAGATTGATTTGTCCAGATCAGGAAATCATTTGTGTATGTAAGTACCTATTCTCAGATTTAAGCCTGATATTGTGAAATGTGCCATGTTCTTAGTTCTCCCTGAAAACCAAAGGAATGAGACATTTGTATTTTTGCAATGAGAGCTGGAGTTGTCACCTCCTCTGGAATCTTTTCCACTGTTAAGTGTAAGACACTAGCTTGCACTTTTTTTTAGAAGTTAGCAATTTACAGTTTGTTTTTATTTGGTTCAAAATTACTAAATGGAATGATTAATTGTTGCTGTATTGATACTTTCACTGTTTATGTGATTCCTTGAAAAGGAAATTCTCATGATATTGGCCATAATACTAATCTTTGGGTTTTCCCTTACTCCTCCTGTGGGAGGAGAGTTTAATTAACTGAAACAGCAGTCTTAGCTTAAGTCTTCTTCTCTCCCTTTCACCTTGAATTAAATCCCTCTCAAATTTTTATGAGTACTTTACTGAGTAAGTAGATCATAAATATCACTGTTTCTGTGTTCCTTTTGTCTTTGTAGAAGTTCATTTAGGTTCAGAAAAACAATTCAGTGTCTGTGTCATGTCATACTCAGCTTACATTGCAGCTGAGTAGTGGTAAATGACTGTGTATATTTACAAAAGTTAGTCTGAGTTTTGAGGAGGTTAGTAACCACCCTCAAGCTGTCTAGTGCAGGTGTCTCCCAGAGGTCCTCTCTTCAGGGCATTTGGAAGAACAGACCTTTGCTGAATGTACCTTTCCTTCAGTACAAAATCCAGAGCTTTACCTACAAAGGTTGAGAGAAGTGACTTTAAGTTAAGATACTGTGGACTAAATGAAGTGGCCTGCATTCATATTCTCGTTTTCTGACCCTGGAAAGAGAATGGAGTGGGTGGTTCTGGACTACATCTGCTTATCCTGCTTCAGCAAGATCCTAGTATTGGTTTATATGGTTTGCGTGACTTTTGATAGTTGTATACCTGAGTATGAGAATGATTTAATTTGACCAGAAATATTTAAAACGTAAAGAATACAGGTGGATTAATAGGATAGCATCAGCTGTGTTTACTGGGTTGGATACAAAGCAGGCCAATGACCAACAAGTCATTATTTCCAGTAAGTTACTGTCTCTGGGACTGTCCAACAGCTGCTGTGTGTTACTCATTGCCACTGGGTAGAAGTAATTTTGTTCAACAAATTGGAGGAGAATTCACACTGAAGCTCTTCACCCTTTCATCTACCAGTTTTCAAGCCGTAGTCTGATTAGTAGTACCTCTACTTGGGCATCTTTCAAATACTTATGTTTTATTTTTAGTCTAATGACACATTACCCTTTGTGGTGAAATACTGCTTCAGAGCTGCTACTCTGGATGGAAGTGGGTAAATGTCAGTGTACCTGTTGAGAGTACCTGTGTGGTGAAAAAATTAATATTTTACTTGGGCAGTCCTGAATGATGGAGGTAGAATAATTTGTAACAATGGGTTATTAATAGTTGGAAACCATAGAATAATATGCCTTGGAAATAGAAACCTCATCAGAATTTACCAAAGTATTTATCAGTTCTATATAGCGTGATAATGAGCAAAATAACTGACTGTGTCCAGTAAGGTCACCCAGAAGAAAACATTCATCAGTGAAGTGATTGGTAAGATGTATGGTGTATGTCTGAGTGGCCAGAGTGGCCAGGAGAAGATGGGCTTGTGTGCTCCTTGAGTTCCCATGGAAAATAAAAATAATAACCCAAATGCATGTGAGGGTACTGTTTAATATTGAAAGTAATACTGTAGTTGAGAATAGGAGTTTAAGTGCTGGTCACTAGGGGTTTAACAGGTAAGACTAACTCTTCTTGACTTACCTCCTTAGCAGTGCCTTCACTGTGTAATTTCTACCACAGAGCTGTACTTACAGTATTGAATCTGTCTTGACTTACATGCTGTCAAGATTTATCCAACTAAAATAGCTTCTGGAAAAGTAGGTATTGCATTATGTATTGTCCTATTCTTTGTGTGGCAGGTGTATTAATTAAAGAAAAGCAACAGTACTCATAGTAGAGCCACTGTTCTTCTGAGACAATAACATGTCATGTAATGGTTTAAAAATACTTCGCTGTAACAGTCATTAGTATAATCTTAGTGTCAGGTGGATGTGGTTTTATTCTTCCACTGCCTTCTTTTAGGCAGTTGATTTGGCCTTGTGATAGAGAATATAAAGTAGTAAATTTGATGTACATGTCTACCTGAAGAAAAAAATAATCAAATAATCAGGATATATCAAATGAAACCCTTTTTTTGCTTTTTAAATAATTTCATCATATTCATGTAACTGCACAAAGACCTTATTAATCCAGACAGTTATTTGAAAGACTTGCGTTGTTCCAGTGTCACTGGTGCTTTATATATATGTATATAAAAAACATTCTGGCCTTCCTTAGCAACATTTAAATTTCTTTCTCTTACTCCACTAGAGCTGTCGTCTGTAACGCTTGCTGTAAGAGCCCCATCTAGTGTCTAAGGCTTTTCAATGCGAGCTGTGATTTGTAAGTTAGTGGGCAATTCCACTGAGGAATGGCGCATAAAAATTATTGCATCAGTGCTTTATGTTAAACTGGTACGGAATATTGTAATAGGAAAAATGTAGTTTTTCAACCCACTATGAGGAAAATTAATTTTGGCTTTTAATATATTGAGAAGATATTAATTTCAGCTATGCTACTGTTGTATTCAACTGCTTAAAGTAGTTGGGTGTTTGAGGTGTTCATGTACCATTTGTGAAAGGAATGTTTATTTTCCAATGTGTCCTTCAGTTATTATGTCTCCAGGCTCTAGATTTATTTTTAATACAGAAACCAATATTATTTCCCATGGCCTAAGTACCCTCCATAAATGCCTTTTAGCAGTTACAGAAAGACAAGTGTGTGTATTACAGAACTGACTGTTGTAGATACGTGCTCAGGAAGTTGGTTTTTCAATAATACATGGTTAATGTTGTAGGAGATTTTGAGTTAAAAAAAACACAAGAAACCTTGCTATAAAATGTTTATGCACTTAAAAATTGAAAAGAAAACATTTTCTTTTGGTTTTGTTTGTTTTGTTTCATGTCAGAAATATGCTAAAATGTAAAAAGGAAAAGCACACCAGTCATTTTCCTATCCATGGTCTGTATGTGAAGAGACAATATATACGTGAAACTGTTCTTTTCTCTCAAAAAGGGCCTGCAGTCCAAATATACAGGCAGAATGTCTGTAATAGTGTCTTATGTTAAAATCAGTTGTAGCAGATAATGGAAGAACTAGTGTTTTAAAACTTTTTTTGTTCTAAGTTCTGTATTCTTTTATGAATGTCGTGCTCTGATTTCTATTTCAGGAACTTCAGCTCAGGAGGAAGATGAAAGATTGTGTCACTGAAGAACATTTATATTTGGCTTTTTCTCATCAGTACAGAGATAGTATTTTTCCTCTTCATACATCTATCTCCCTGTTTTTACTATCCTACTGTGACTGCAAATTATTTAAAATTTTCTTAGTGCCGACTGGCGAAGATGTGGGTGATGAGTGTGTGACAAAAAACTTCCCTGGTGATCTTGAGGTCCATTTAATCTCCAGGTGTCAGCTTCCAGAGGTGGTGCAGAGCTGCAGTTTACCTGCAGTTGTCGTGAAAGATGGCAAATTCTGCCGAGCTGGGCTTTCTGTTGTCTTAAGACATATAATACAGAAAACATACGAGGCAGACCCATCTAAAAAGGATGTTTTGGAGCTCTTGGGCTTTAAGAAGACTTGCTTAAAAGCCTGTGCTGAAGTGAGTGCCTTTCTTTCTCTTAGATACATTAAGATTTTTTTTATTAGCATTAAATGCTCTGAAGTAGACTCTTAGTACTGATGTAAACTAAGTTCTTTTAGTGAGAAATTTAATTTGCTTAGAAAATGAAATTTCCTCAGTGGAGAAGTATCTGTACTTTGGCATACAGACAAAAAATAATTATTTTTGAAGATAGTACTTAGCAGCACCAAAACCCCCTTAAAATTAAAAAAATATGTCAGATCTCTGTTTCATGACTACCAGTATAAATGAGTTCTAAAGTTTGAAGTAAACTAAGAAATAATTAATTTGTTGTTAATTTTGATTTCAAGAGCACCATAATACTGTTATTCTTCACTGCAGGGTTGCACTGCTGGCTTATGTTTAGCTTATCCTTGCCAGGTCGTCCACTGTCTTTTCAACAGAGTGGCTACGTGGCCAGGTGGCCAGTCCCTAGCCTGTACCATTCCAAGGGTTTAGTCCCCCCGAGGTGTAGAATATTTTATTCCTGTGAGCCCAGTCTCTAGCCTGTGCAGGCCCATGTGAATAGCAACTCTTTCATGGAGTTTGTTGGTGGCTCTGCTCAACTCACTGTCATCCTTGATGTGAGCATAATCCATCACCCCTCTCCAGGTAAAGATGATCAAATAGGATAGGCCTCAGCATAGACCCTTTAAGATGTCCACTGCTAACTGACCTTCAGGTAGCATGTGAACCATTAACCAACACTACCCTTTGAGTTGAGATTTCAGCCTATTTATCACATAGCAGTTTACTCATCTGACAGCTCATCCATCTAGACTTGCCTTCCTCACTCCTCTCGGGAGGTTGAGCTCCACCCTGTCAGGACTGCTACATCCATGGTTGCCATTGATTACTGTGCCTGCAACACGGTTCATCCCTGTTGGTGTGTAGCAGATCTGGAGGAGCACGTCTTCTTAGCATACATAGTGCTGGTGTAAAGAAGTTGTCCCTGACATCCTCCAGAAACCTCTGTAATCTCTTGGAACTGCTGGAGAGCTTCATTCTATATTTCAGAGGGCTGCAAAGTGAGCGAACTGAATAAGAAAAGAGTTTAAAAATTGTAAAACCTTTAAGTACAGGTGATGAGAGAAAGGGGACAAGGATAAGAGCGTGAAAAGTAATTTTTTAAAAGTGCTGTTCAGTTAGACAAAGGTTTTTTTGATGTTGCATGTTAAAAACCCACTAATAATATAATGCATTTCTGAAAATAAATGTTCTCAGAATCTGTTTGGTGTAATTTGGTCTTATTACCACCATTTGGTAGAGATAACATACAGAATTTGATCACAGATTTGCTTGTCATGAGTTATGCAGCCACCCTAATATTATGTGAATAATAAGGAATAAAAATACGCTATACTGGATAACTGTTCATTCTGTTATATATAAGGTTTAGCTTCCTAATTCTGCTGTAGCAAAAGTAATAGAGAATATCTGAGTTTCTAAGATTAGCAAAGAAAGCTGGAATTTCTTTGCTTAAAGTGAATGAAAAGGTATCCTGGATTTTGTTTCTCTTTCTGTAGAGACATTAATTACATAAATTTGTTTGACAGGTTAGCCAGTGGACCAGACTTTGTGAGATCAGCATTCCTCTGGCTGTGGAAAGGTTTTTGACGGCATCTCCTGAGCACTGTCAGGCTATTCCTCCTGACATTTTACAGTTTGAAAGGAAGCTTGGAGAACCTGTCCGAGTGCATAATGATGACAAAATTCGTAGGCAAAAACTTCAACAGCAGAAGGCAGGTGCCAAGGCTGCAGTGCCTGTACTTGGTGAAGAAGCGACAAAGGAATTAAAAGCAGGGGAAGTGCATGAGCATCCACCTCCAAGTTTGGAACTGAGTGTAGCTTTCTCCAAACTACTTGTCCAGGAAGCATCAGATGCAGTCAACAGAGAGGCCTCCCACATCAGGAGAACAAAAACCTCTGATCTTCCACTCTTGGACCACATCTTTGCAGAAGGGCTTTATTTTACTGTGGCAGATATAGTGCTTTTGCCATGCATCCATCAGTTCTTGGTAAGATGACAAATTCTGCAAATATCAGCTAGTGTGTATGTATGTTTTTTAAGAACTTGAAAGTTGTAAAAGATGTTATTTTAAAACATATTGTGACACTTACAATGTGACCTTAACCCAAAACAGAAGATATGTCTTTGTTTTTGTACAAACCCAAAAAGGGACTGGTGAGATCACTAAAATTACTTTAAAATACATAGCATGTAAGTACTTAGTATACACTGTTAACTGTTAAAATATTATGCTGAAATATTTTGGTACCAAGTTGCCCAGAAAATAGTAATTTTAGAATACTGGTACAAGTGGCTTGAGCTCAACTTCAAAACCGGTTCTACGGTGGGAAAACTTCTGTGGCAAGGCTGTGCAAGAGTCTTGCTCAGCACAATCTGTGTACTTAGTTTTATAAGGATGTATGCACAGGAAAGATTTAAGGAAATGAAAACTATGTCTTTATTTCTCGTTACAATAAAAAGATACAATGAATTTGCCTGCTACCAGCATTCCTGCACTTACTCTATGAGATTTATAGCTAAGCTGGTGTCTCTTGCCGGGAAGAGCTCTGAGTGAATTTGATATTGGCATTTTGATTTTTGCAAGTTGCTTTGCCAAGTTTGCCTTATGGTGTTTGAAAACAAAGGGAATTGCTGGAGAAGATGCTGCTAGTCAGATTTTAGAGAAACAATCTCTAAAACCAAGATAGGGACTATCAAACATTAATAATGTGGCAAATGTCCACTTTATAACTTCTTCAGCCAAGATCATAATCCTCAGTGGATTGATGATAGCAGTATTGGAGCCAAGAAGTGTGTGGTTAATATGAAGGTTAATATAGCTACCTCTGAATTAAGATGATGAATTATTTTACAGAAATGGTTCTTAAATCACATTTGCTTTGTTTGTTTTGTGAATCACATAATTGAAGATGAACGGCAACTTCTGTATGGACGATACTAAACAAAGTATTAAGATAAAATGCTTTCCTACTATTTAAAAATCTTGAAAGTATTTCAGTCTTTGTTTTTCCAGGGCCTTTTTAAATAAGAAGAGCATAACTTTTTATAGTAATTTTTCGATTTACTGGTGCTGAGCATGACAAGATTTTTGGATCAGATGCTTCATTGATTTCAGCAATGCAATTGCAATTGTTCTGTGGCTGTACTGTGAGCAGCTGAGAATGATGTATTTATTTACTTTTTATGTGAGACCCTTGAGCCCTGGTCTGCAGCTGATGAACTATGTATCTTATAATAAACTTGTGTAGTAACTCATGCCAAGGATTGCCCTAAAAACCTGGCTTTCAGTTTCATTTTTCCCTGAATTACAAGAGCTCTCAGGTAATGTGACTTTGTTTCTCTTCTCTAGTAAGTGATCATTTTCTAAGAAATTATACTTTGATTCCTACAGTTACCATTGAAATTGAATAACTTGCATCTGAAAGCTTCTTGCAAGCAGTGAGTTGAAACTGCTGTTGTTGATGGAAGTGCCAGAGTTTAATTCCATATTAAAGTGTTGTCATTTGTATAACTGGACTTCCTGGATTGTGTTTAAAAAAATCACTATAGTCGCATTTCCACTTTGATTTAAGGGTGTGAATAATAATGAAGCCTTCAGTGAGTATGTGTCTGGAAAGTAACACATCATGAATGTGAGGAGACCTGACTAGCTGATTGTAATTATAATTACCAAAAGTAAGATAATGAAGCTGAAGAGTTGTTTTCCATTTCCTCATTCCATTGCAGTTATCTTTCTTAGGTTAGCTTTGTTACACTTTCTATTAGTTGTAATTGTTGAAAATTAATAGAAGTGTAACAGAAGCTCAGTTCCTCATCCGGAGAAACCACTGTTGAGTTTTTAAAATACAATTTAGAACACTTGATAACAAGTATAACAGTGTCTCTTCGAATTGCTTTCCAAAAGACTTCTTCATTAACTGAATTAATGTATCTTTGCCTGTGTTACTATTAGGGTGTTAAATTAGATACTAAAATCACACAGTTCATCCTTCTTTTGCTTCTTTAGCTATTGCTAATTACGTGTGATTACCCTAAGCATATTATAAACACAGCATGCAAGAGAGCTGCTTCAAATTTCGTGTCATTTCAAGTGTTCTTTACCAATTTCTGTTTCCATACTGTGGACAGATATGTGGAGGAATGCTGTTCCAGCATGGTCTTTTCTGCCTTTTCCTGTAATCATGATATTTAATTTTCTGTTTACAGTGGGCAGAGCATCACGGGGTAGTTCAGGCTGGAATAATTGAGGTTGGAGGGCACCTCTGGAGCTCATCTTGTCTAACCCCCCTGCTTAAAGAAGGGTCAGCTAGAGCCAGTTGCCCAGGATCATGTCCAGTCATATTTTGTGTGTGCTTCTAAGGATGGAGACTTCACAACCTCTCCTGTTAAGAGGACAATCTTCGTTGTTTTGAAACATTTGGAAATCTAAAGAAAATTATTTAATTTCACCAAATGCATCCTTTTTAAAAGTAACTTGACTTCATGTAAAATATGATTTGGTGTAATTTTTTTAATATGTGCAACTATATTATTTATTTATAATATATTCTATAATTTATTTATAATATATTCTATAATTTATTTTATTATAATTTATTTATAATTTAATATTCTTACTAAAGAAATTTTTTATTTTATTTTTTACACTTAAAATTCCAAGTTCTATCCAAGGCCACAACAACTCATAATCATATACACTTAATTCAGAAATGAAATATACTGGTTACCGTTGTTGTATAAAAATACATAATTAAGATTGTAAAAAAGTCTGAATAAATACATGACTTTTAAAAAAAAAGTAAATTTGATTCACTACTACTAGAAAAAGTTGCAGATGTAATGCAAAGACTGCAGTAAAGAAGAGGGATAATGTATGCCTGTTTCTGTTTTGCTGTTGCCACATAGTGTAAGATATTTCAGGCTTGCAGTTCCCAGCAAAACAGCTGTTGGTGGATGAGCTTTTAAGAACTGCAGGCTACTTGTGGGAAAGAACAACATTCAGATGGTCTCACTCAGAGTTCAGTATTCACGGCAAATTATTGCATTGGGGTTTTTTTCTCTGACTACCAACCAAAATGAATCATTGCTATGTTAGAAAGTGGCACGTAACTAAGAATATTATTTAAATTGAGCTTTTTTGTTACTGATTGAAATGATGATTAACATTGGTCATGTAAATCTCTTCATCCTATTAAGCAAACAGGGATTGCAGATAAAGTCTAAATGGCCAACTGGCAATTCTACCTGCAGTTGTCTTACTATCGTGCCATGAATACACGTGCTTGGCATGGAGCTGAGCTCACTTCTGCAGTTCATGCCTTCTGGTGGCTTGTAGGAAGAAATTTACAGTAGCAAGTAAGCTTCCCATTTTATTTTTCTAGGTTTCCAGCAAGAAACAAGGCAGAAACCTGGTAAATTTGCCACTGATATCCACTTGGTATCGAAGAGTTCAAGAAGTACCTGGAGTAAAGAAAGCTGCTGGCAAATGCAATATGGAGCTTCTCCAGCTTCCAGAGTTGATGTCTGCTCCAGAGGAACAGGCACAGGACTTCTCTTCAGTTCCTGATGAGTTAGAAGAGGACAACGAAGACAGTAATTTTATAGGTGGTCCGAGGCCAACTATGACTAAGTTAATGGTAATTTAAGCTTTTTAATGAGTTATTTTTAGTAGAAATATGCTGCTTGATCTGTAGTAAGTAAAATTTTATTGGAATTTTAGAAGCTGATTCTGACAGCCTTGAACAGTTTAATACGTCTTGCTTTTCTTATGTCTGATATGCATTGACTTAGAATTGATTTTACTTTTTCTGTCTCTTCTGATATTTGATCAATTCAGGAATTGAGCAAAGATAGGACTGCTGAAAGTTCTGTCAATAATTCAGAATAATCAAAGTAACTTTTTGTTTGAATTTCCATATTGTATTCATCTTTTAAAGATATTCATGTAAAGGATGACAAAAAACTCTGTTGCTTTTATGTTTGGCTTCATTATTCAACCCTCTCTGGTTTTTTTGCTATTTGTTAGAACTTTGAACATCTGGGAACTCTAATGAGTTTTGTTAAAGAGAACTGTCCATCATGTTCCATAACTCTCAGTATTTTTTGCACACAGGTTGACAGCATTTCCTAAAAAATTAACAGGGCTTTCTTGTGAAAATGAGAGAAATACATAATTTGAATCCCATAAAATGTAGAGTCATCTGCCTGTTTAGTTTCAGTTAGGCTGAAGGTGTTGTTGTTGATCCGATGCCACTAAATGCAGCGAGAGTTTTGATACCAACTTTAGTGGTAAAGGATCAGGGTCTTAACTTATTTTTTTCCTACTTTCATGTAGGAAAATGGAATTGAAGCAAAGTTTTCTCCACATCCATGCCCCAGCTGGACCCTAGACTGGACCAGTCTACCATCTGCAGTCAGTCCTGGGGAAGGTAAGGGGTTTTATCAATGTGTGTGCATATTTAACAATGCCTTCTTCTGGTGAAGCCATTTAACTGTTTCCTAGGAAAATATGTCAATTTTCAACATGTTTCAGAGCTCTGTGGAACAGGTAAGTAAATTTTAAATCTGTTCTAAAATTCAGTTTGTTTCTGACACGTGGTGACATGACTTCCCTCACAAGTCATCAACAGGTGATGACCAAACTGGGAACAAAAAATTGACCTTGAATTCTGAACCATATTTTTCCCCACCGTTTCCTACTTTCCTAAACTTTTCTTTATGCCTATATTAATTCTATATACCTAGAACAGTAAACTACATGATGTTAATGTAATTGGCACAAAAGTTGTACATGGACTGTGTCTCCCAAAGCAGGAGATGATGATTTTATTGTGATGAAAATAATAGTCATAAGCAAAGTTTGGCAGCTACATACTGAGTATTCCCTTTTGTTGCACTGTAGGGACAGTTTGCTTTGCTGGATTTCAGGGCAGCTCTGTTGCCTAAGAGCTGTCGTTCTACAGGAAAAAAACCCCCTGATTTATCACAACATTTGTTGTTTTCATCACTGTTGTGAAAATTGAAAACTTCTTCCACTATGCTATAGAGTGCCCTCTAAAATGTCTTATGCATACTTATACAGTAGGAAGTTAGTGAACAGTAACTCCTTTCTACAAGGAAGAAGTTGTTTTATGTTCTTTCGTGTAAGTGAAATAGCTTGGATACTGGAGTCAGTTTATCCTCAATGGCTACTGATTTGAAGAATACAGAAATACACGTGCAATGTACAGGTGGTCTTCAATGACCAGTATGTGGAATTCCTCACAGAATATGTTAGAAATCACTGAAGAGCTATACATTTACAAAAAATAATTCAAAAATTGTCTAGCTGAATACAGTCATGTATTCCTGTCTCTGATATACAAACTGTAAAAATAAGATCAAATTTCAAGTTGGTTTCCTCTGCTTTGGATCTGTGTGTAGTTCACAAAGCCATGACAAAGCTCACATGTGTACCATTAGTAGATTTATATTTTATAGAAAGTGTCCATCCTTCTAACACTGTTTTCCTCTGGTTTTGTCCTGATAGAAATGTTTACTGGGATGTTGCACACCCTGCTTTAGTTATAGATTCTTTCCTTTAGCATGGAAGAAAAAAAACCCAAACCAAACCCAAACTTAGATTTGCTTCTGTCTATATTACATCATGCTTCCTCAGACTTATGTGGATGTTCTGGATATGTTTCTTACATTAAAATACCTTTGTAGTCTGCTGAAATGCTTGGGGAGGATTGTTTGTCTTGAATTTCTGTGACCAAGTTCCAGTATTTTGTCAGAAGTGAATGAACATTTTTGCTTCTTTCCAGTGTTCAGGGTTTTGGCTCAAGTTTTAGTTTGAACTTTTGTCAAGATCTCTTCTCTTCTATTTTTCACAAGAAAATTGTGAAAAAGATGCATAACATACAAAAACACATAATGAATATATATTTGAAAATTTTTTGCTGTAAGGAGGCTCTTGGACTTGGTTAGACTGTGGAGAAAAATCAGCTCCTGCTGTTTCCTGCCTGTGTTTCCTGCTTCCTCTCTCTTTTCTTCATGTTTCCTGAAATGGTTACTAATGACATTGATCTGTGAAATTGATTTTCAGTACAATTTTTGGGAAGTTTTGCTAGCTTAAGCTAGCAGCACAAGGTGGTGAGAGATTTCAGCTTCCTTCACTCAAGATCACAGTAATGCTGATGCTATTTTCTGATTTAGGGAACCTCCAAATGGTTGGCCATTTAGTCCAGCAGCAACAGAGACACAGGACAGAAAGACATTTCCTGATATGAAAATTGATTTTGCTTTTCAGTTGGATACATCTGCATGCTTGCCTCTACTATTCTAAGTAGTACTGTTCTCTGTTTCGTGATTCTTTTCCTACTGCAGTTTAATCATTGTTACATGAATTGAATTCTCAATATTTTACTACTAAATCCTACCTGGCATGCTTAGAAAATAGTCACTGGTTCTGTCAGGGTTTTAAACTGGATCTGAGAAATGCAATTTAAGCTTGCAAACAGATTACCCCTATAACTGGTAAATAAATTTACTCTTACTAATGTTGATAGACAAAGTAGAGAATGTTTCATTAAAACTCCCTTTTTTTTTTAACCGCAGTAAATTTAATTTGCCAGCAAATCTTAATTTAATAGCATACATGGTATACTTTCTTTGCTCACAATTTGTGTTATATGTATGTAGAAGTTCTGGGATTGAATTGTTTAGTCTGTTTGTAAGTCTAATTAGACCACCTTGCTGTCAGAGCTATTTACTGCAAAAAAAAAATTACAGATTATTGCAGTTTTAATGTATTATTTAGATTATACATTTAAGATGGTTCAGGTTTTTTGATGAGGATTATTTACTGTTGCAAAACTGAAGATATCACATCGTGATTTGCATTTCATTTGCTTAGTCATATCTCTGAAGCAGGGTGAGATAGAATAGAATAGATCAGTTTGAAGGGAACTGTAATGATCGTCAGGACCAACTGCAGGACCGATTCAGGGCTGACCAAGTTAACTTAGGTTGTTGTTAAGGCATTGCCCAAATGCCTCTTAAACTGGCAGGCCTCAGGCATCACCACCTCTCTAGGAAGCCTCTTCCTTGCTTTGACCACCCTCTCAGTAGTGAAATGCTTCCTAATGTCCAGTCTATACCTCCCTTGGTGCAGCTTTGAACCACTTCCATGTGCAAACCTCTACTAGTTCTAGTCCTGATGCAATTTATAAAAGGTATTTGATTGACCAAAATGGAGTCATGTTTGCATTTTAGATATCCTCCAGCTTTTTAAATTTCTGCCATTATGTCAGTTACTTCTAAAATGTGTGGCTTGTACAGGTGTGTGTATTGAGACGTGTGAATCTATAAGCCTTTGTGAGCATCTGTATTGTATTTGAAAGAATATGTCCCATAGTATGCTATCTTCGTGCCTTCTGTAACTGTTGATGTTCTAGGATATTGCAGTTGTTGAGTTGTTCTAACAAACTTTCCGATTTTGAAGGAATCTAACACAAAACATTTCATTTATTTTAAAATGTATTGTAAATGCTGTTTTCTCTTCTAGTTGACTGTATAAAAACTTGGCCAGTACTTTATTTTTCCAAATCTATGTTTAGGTTAGAAATATGTTGTTATTGTTTATTAAATACAGAACCCAAAATGCCTCAGCACGTTGTTGTACCTTCCAAATCACATAGTGTATAAAGACTTACCCGAAAGCACACAAATCAAGTCTGTCTGGCTAAATATATGTCTTGATAGTGAAAAGATAATTTGTGTAAAATCTCAAAAGAATTTCAAAGTTATATTAGAGGCAAATACTTGTATGCCATTACTATATTGATTGAAATACTTACTTGCAGTAAATACTTCAGTTGGCAGTAGACACAGTCCAAAAGTCCTAACGAAGCTCAGTAACTGGTTGTGTTGAGTTTTCCATAGAAGTAAAGGTACATGTGGTTGTCAATATGTACAAACAATAAAAAGAGGGTAGCAGTGTAAGTGTGGCAGTGTAAGTGTAAGGGTAGCAGCGTAAGTATAGGTGATCACAGGAATAGAGGGAAATAGAGACAAAGAAAATGAGTCAGAAGGAAAATGAGATAGATCAGTACAAGGAGATAATTGCAGGATGTATGTCATTACAGAAAGTGTTTTCACTTTTTTCTCTGGCAAGGCAGTGGCTGAAATTTTGGAAGAGGTGCTTGTTGAAATAAGAATGTTGAATGGAAATAGTGTGCTACTGCTAATTAAATGTGAGGTCTGGGAAAAAGGGGATTATATTTAATTAGATTTGTGAGCAACGAAGAAATGCAATGTCTTTTCTGTGGTTTCACTGTTCATATTAGGCAGCAGTAGAAAGGGGGTTTTTAATCCTTTTTGGAACTTCAGTCAATTGTGGAGTCTTCGCTTGTGTTCCTGGTCCTGTGTGTATTAAACCATCCATTAAACCATTGTCTTAGGATTAATTTCCTACCAGCTGCAAAGGCTTTGTGGATATTAAGATCGGTTTGACTGGTTATGATTAGGAGTGCTTCCTTTAGGCTCCCCCAAAGCACACTAAAGGGAGTGGGAAAGTGCGTGAATGTGGGGTTGGACAGTGATAACCCTTGCCACTGCTTTATTATTCTGATGATATACGGAGTCTTTGGTACTGTCATGTTTTTTCATCAAACATTGTGTTCATTGTGAAACAAGAAAGAGAGAAAGATTTTTTTGCAGGAACCTATTTTCTTCTTTAAAACAGCTTTTTATTTATTGATGTGAAATTCAAGAATGAGAAGTAACTGACCCGCAGTTACACAAACCCTTACTTCTTTTCTCACGAGTTGACATACTTGTTAAGCAGAAAGTACTTAAAAGAAGGTCTTTATTTGTGGTGTCTAATTCTGAAATTAGACTGTCTAGACTGACAGTATGCATGCGGTGCTATTTACTTATGAAGGTGGTGGTTAGTTGTGAACAAATTTAATCCATTCTTTCCAAAGAAACTGCTCATGGAATGAATGTAGCAAGTAGTAAACTACATTCTGTGAGCTCATAGATGATGTTCTCTTCCTCATAAAAATATTTTTTCTTGAATGAAGGCATTATAGTAGGTCAGAAAAAGATCTCCTTAGCTGAACTATGACTTACTGTCAGGTGAAACTGGAAAGACCACTGTGCATGCACAGTAGGAGATAGAGGGGTCAGTTACAAAATGTGAGAAGAATTTGAGGTGAAGGAAGTCAGTTTAAAAAGTGTAGGCAGATAAATAAAGTTAGATCAAAATAACTGAATGCATTTTACTAGTGCAGCTTGCTCTTACCAATCAATGGAACACATGCAGCCCTTTGACTTTATCGGTGGTCCTAAACAAATTCAATGGTTTGTATATAAATACAGTTCCCAGTGAATCATGTCAAGTATATAATATGCTTCAGTATTTTTAGTAAGAAATGGATTCCTAGTATTGAATTGACTGGGACAAGTGTTTTGACTTGCAGAGGCAAAATTTTCTATGTACAAATTTTAAAAAGCCGATATGGAAGGTGGAAAGGCTTTACATCTTCTGTGTCTAGCACACAGGAAGGGGTGTTAATCCATTGCAAGGCAATGCATCCTTGCCTAGCTGAAGACAGAATGACTCTGATCAAGTTTGTTTGATTTATGCTTGCTTTGTGATCAGTAGCAAGTTGATGGCCAAATTAAATTGCTATGTAAAGCTGTCACAGGAAGGTTGGCCTGAATAAAATGATACCGATACATGCCCCTTATTTGCATTCCAGTCTCCAGACTTTTGAGAAAGTTGCTAGATTTTTAGAATGCTCAGCTGTTAAAAAGAGATAAAATTTGGAAAGCCCAACATCTACTGTTCAGTGAAAAGGCTGTCCCTTAAATCATTGTTCTGAAGAGACTTGTTACCTTGATTTATAAGCCACAGAATAATTAATACTATACTGTAAATGTGGGGGTTTTTTAATTCCTTGGAGGCAGAGGTGAAATGAAGCAGCATTCAGGAAATACAGATATCTAATATTGTTTCTGTTGTCTTCTTTCTGTTGTCTTTTTTTTCTAACTAATTTATGTCAGCTGAGAATTTGTTCTTCTAGTGTGCATAACTTATGAATTAAGGCATCAGCTGATTTTTCTACAATTGAGATAACATTTCTGGTCTTTCTTTGAAGACTAAATATACAAGCAGTTGTGAGGCTATTTTTAAAATTCATTTACCGTTTTACTGGGGTGTTGTTTTGTAAAATGACTTCTCAGGTACCCAAACTCTCCCCAGCTCCTCCTACCCAATAACTTTCCCAATTGCCTTTCCCAATAACTCTAATTTTCTTTTATCTGGTCAGGATCTGAAACACTAATCTAGTAATACCCCTGTACTGTTTCTCTGTATCAGTAACACTCTTTAAACTCATCAGTTCATACATTTTAAATCTAGATAGATGGTATGATCATCTGTACCTGTCTCCTATCTGATTCTGGCTATAAGCCAAGTTTGTAATTGCTTGAATATTAATGTTAAAAGGATACCTGGTTGAAGGAAGAGTGGCAGGTTCATATTATGATTTTAGTTCTCCAGAATGGAGATTAAACTAGATAAAATTAGGTATTAGATACTTAATCTATATAAACTAGATGAAGTTAGATATTGTAAAGTGAAAGAATAATTTAGGAAGGATACCAGTTTTTAAAAAGAGCTTCTGTTAATCTTACCAGGTGGACCAACAAGAATAAAACAAAGTTTAGACTTCTAGTTTAGAAACATCTTCAAAACTGAAGTACCTTTGAATAACACAGGCTGGAACAATAATGCAGAACATAATGTTACAGTTCTGTAGAATTAACTGATGTTTTGATTAAACAGTCTTAGTGGTGTACCAGACAACAACCCTGAAAGATCAGTGTTAGCTTCAGCTTCCAGAACTGATATTACGTAAAGGATACTTTATGTAGTGTGGCCTCTCAACAGGGAAAGAAGAAAATTTTGAAAATTTTCTTACCCTCATCATAAACAAAATTAGTTTTAATTCAAGAAACAGCACTTAATGATGTAATTATCTTCTAAGCATTTAAAAAAAGTTGGTGACTTGATGTCCATGTTAAAGTTGTTTGTAATTGCGCATAGAACTGACTAACATAATAACTGTGAAATAAATGCTGTATTAGATGCAGTTATATGATTAGAAATTGTTGTCAAAATTGATTCAATATATTAAGGTTGTTTCTAGCATTGTTTCGTGAGGATAGGTCATTGGTATTTTATTTTGTTCTGCTTTTTATATTGGTATTATCTTTTGAATATTTATACTTGAGAGATGCTTTCTCAGTGCTTAAAAATCAAAGTTGGTTTAGGGAATCTGATATTTTATTAAAATTTTGCTCATCAAGAATGCAAATTATGTGTTTTACTTTAAATGTTAAAAGCAACTGTATTTTTAAAATTAGATCCAGACAGTCATTTATTCTGTAAAACAAAAAGAGTTAAAAGAAACACTTTAAAGATCTCTATTTCCCTTTCAAGCCTTTCAGAACTTTTAAAAAGACTTTGAAGATTTTTTTTTTATATAGTTTTTTTAGCCTATTTCAGTATCTCAGGCATCCTGAAGCAGGAACTCATCCTTCTTTTTTGACTGATTTTTTCCATATCAGACAGCTCTTTGCCTGCAAGCCACATGGGTAACAATCCAAGGGAAACTCAACTGAAGCTGCTTCTCATTATCTCCTTAAAGTTACAGTTTTGCTGCACTCATTTAAATAAGTTTAAACCACATTTATGTGTGTATTATATTTTGCAGTTCAAGATCTGGAAAAACCTGTGATGGCAATAGTCAGGTTGCCTCATATTCTTGATAAATACTTGAGAAGTAAATAATTTGCAGTAACAAAGAGAAAGGAAAATGTGTATTTTTCAGTACAGATAACATGGATGTTTGAGGGGATAAATATAAGAAAATGGAAGTTTATTACTTTGATTTCACTCTTCTTTTACGTGGCTTGTTGAGGATTCTTGAAAACCTTCAGATTTCATGTGACTTCTTTGGGTCTTTTGACTGTTCAGGGATATAACATTACATAGTTGGCCTGAGGACAATTTTGATGGAAGTTTGAATGCAATTACTAATTTTTGGACAAAAATTCTTCATGTGTAGCTGGAAGTAATAACTTAGGCATGCCACCAAACCATATAACTCATCCATGACAAGGTACGCTGTTTCTCCTACTACTGTTCTCTTCCTCCATTTTTCGTTTGTGATTGTCTTAGTTACCAAGCAAAACAAGGAAGGGAATTAATTATTTTATATTTTTAAGATACCTCTTTGGAGACAGGAGGCAAAGCTATTATATGACTAAGTTAAAGAATATACTATAATGATTTTTAGGCACTAAAATGAATACTCTTCTTTGAAAACATAGATGGTTTCTATGCCTCATGAAATCAGTGCATAGGCATTAGGAGGGATACAAGTTCGGTACATTCATGTTTTCTTGAAGTCTGTTGCATTTCTTTGTGATAGTTTGTTTGATCTAAATGACATGCTTACAGCCTCTGAAATATTCAAAATCTGCAAAGGAAAAACAACAGATGCTAGTGTATCTTATTGAAAATCATACTAGAAAAATACCAAGTTCTAACAGCTGCATTTTGGTTCAGTTAGGACACATCCTCCTTGGTGTTTGGCCTATTCTGTAAAATAGTGTTGTGGTGAGGCTGATTGATGGACTTTCATACGACTAATAATCATACTGAAAAGTGTCACGTTTGTTTTAGTGCCTTGCTTTGTGGAATAAGTGTAAGCCCTCAGAGAATTTTGATGAAGTCTAATTCCTAGAGGTATGATTTTACAGTTCACAAGTCCTTGTTAACTGTGAGTTTGTTAGGTTTCTGAGAGATTCCTTTTGTAAAATACAGTATATAAAGTTCAGTGTATGCTTTTTTGAGTCTTGTAGTTTGTGTTTGTTTAGTGAACATACATAAATATTAAAACTAAATACTGCAACTTGCCAGTTGAAATGCTTTATGGATTTATGATTTCAGTACTGAAGGCAATTCTTAATGATTAGTTTTTGTAAATTCACAGTAGTCTTAGTTCTGACGGTTAAATGGAAGCATGTTCTTGATTAATCCAGAGTGAACTTTTACAAAGTGTCTGCACTTGACAGTCATTGGCCTAAACTGACTGTATCTAGATAGAATTTGAGTGTTATCTGCCCTAGAGAGAAAAAGTAGTTTTATTTGTTAGACTGTGAGGGTTTTTTCTTTTTTTGTGTCTAAAATCTTTCAAACACGTGGAACGACATAAAACCCAAAAGCATTAACTCAGAGATGCCTAGCAGATATTTTTTAACAGAATTGTTAAATTAATTTTCCATATCTTAATCAGAAGTCTTTAATGAATGTTAAATAGCCTGCTATGTAACCCTGGTCTTTGTTTCATTTGAACTATTTAGTCTTTTCTTTTCCTCCTGATATCATTGTAGTAGAGTTTACCAGTTTCTTTCTCCATTTTAAATTTCTATATTCCTTGTTTGTGGGATAGCAGAGCCCCAAAGTTATATTATTTATCTCTTAAGCCAGAGGTTTAGAGGTTAAGTTTGTACTAAGTACTCCGTAGTGTGGAGGTGCAGGTCATTCTTTATGGAAGATTGCTATTGAGGAATGAAGGAATGATGATCCATTCTAGCAATTATGGTTTGGAATAATGTCCAGCAAAAATCCAAGACAGATGATTAATGTGATTCAAAATGACATTTTCTGGTGAACCTGGCTCAAAATCAGGGTATTTCAGGAGAAGAGGAATTACATGGAAATTTATCTCCTTTAATAGTCAATAAGGTGTACTTAGGAGTGATGCTGTGGTACCAAGTGTCACTTCATAGGGAAGGCAGTGATGACACATTTCTTTCTCCTTTTTGTGCGCACTGCTGGCCCTCAGAAGGTCCTCGTGGCAGCTGGATAACTAGTTGTCAAAAAATCTACCTGTTTCAGAACTTCAGCAAAATATAAACAGTTAATTAGATGCAGGAATTCTGCGGGTTTTGTTCATGTTCTCTTGCTTGCCTCTGATGAGATCAAAATTGACTTTGTCTGCCACTGTGAGGAAGAGCTAAATGCCTGTTCCGTGAGTGTCACTCTTTGCACTAGCAGATATGTGAACTTTCCAACTAAGTGTATCAAGCGTTCACACTTACAGCATATTTATTTTTATACCTCATCCCGTTTTAATTCTGTATGCACCTAATTTTTTTATCATTTTTTATCTTTTGTAATGATGTGCCTGGTTTTGGAATGTAAATTCCTTTAAACACTTTTGGATACCATCTAAAAAATTATAAGGGTGTGTAAAGAAATCCTGTCCTGTTTCCACAAAAGGAAGTGAAAGAGATTGCTTTTACCTCCATTGGGCCGATATTTCCCTTTTTGAAAGATGTATTAACTTTCTAAATATTTTAATTAAATGTTGCAGTAATGAATTCCGTATGTATTATCATATTTCTAATAATTAGAAAGATTTAGGAGGAGAAGGAGTTAATACCCATCTGTCTCCAAATATTCTGAATATGCTATTTGATAAAAAGTTAAATTGTTGATGACATTAATCTCCATAATTTTTTTCCAGAATATACTAATATCTTAGTATTTCCAGTTGCTATATGATTTAAATTGATCTTCTGTAACAAAAGAGATACTTAATCTGCTTCAATATTCTGGTATTTCTTGCTGTAAAATGTCTTCACTGCTTATTTGAAGGCTGTTCTTTAGGTTTTCTCATTAGATTTAAATCCCAGCTGCATCGGTGATAGGTTGTACAGCTTGTGTCCTTCAGCTCTTTTGTGTGTCATCCATTTGCCACTTCCCAGGGTATGGGGATTCATAATTTACATAGTTATGTAGCATAATGAACTCAAGGATTTAAAGTTAGAGATTTTTTTTACCTTTCTTTGCAGTATTTTTATAGGTCACTAACATCGTTGTTTTCTACCCACTGTAATTGAGAGATGGCTGAGTTTTAAATTTATCGGCTCAACTGTTAAGTGAGCAGGACTGTTCTCTGTGTTTCTGCTACAAAGTCTAAGCAGTCCTTTGAAACAGAGGCATCAAGAGACCCTCAATACCTCTGCAATAGCATTTTGGTTTTTTACTTTCTTCAAAGTGTAATGTTGAGCTGTGCAATCTGTCTTTCAAGAGCAGAATGAGAATTTTTTCTTAGCTGCTTCCTCACTGAACTCGTAGGTGACTTCTGAAGGTTAAAATCTTCACAGGCCACAGGAGGGCAGCAGAATCTCTTTGGATGTGGAGCTGTACCTGGATGGATGGAGCTGTGCTCTGTCACTAAGGGGTCACACAAGAGAAAGGGCAGTTCTCAGCTCAGTAACCTCTAATCCCCAAATTTGGGATGACCTTTTGGAAAAAGTGATTTACAGCACTTTTTTTAACTCTTCAAATTAGAGTTCATGATTTAACAGTTGATGTATTAATGGTGTTAGAATACACCTAAATACAAGAACTACAGAGTCTGTTGTGGTAGGTGGTAGGTGCTATATAAATACCGTTTTCCGTGAATGTTTTCAAGTCTAAGAAAAGAGGTAACAGCTGAGCAGAAAGTGAAGGAGGGGGAAAGTTGATCAACTCAGCTTCTGCTGGAGTTTCATGTTCTTTGGGATAAAGGAATAATACTGGTAAGATATTTGTAAGAAAATGAGGAGCTTAATGGAAATTTCCAGCAATTTTTTCCTGGCCTACAAGTAGCAACATGAGAAGATTTATGCAAGGGATTTTTATTTTTCTTTTTTTTTTTTTAAGTTGATCAGTAAAGGCTGCAGTAGTTCAAGGATCAATGTTGTTAATTAAAAAACATGGTAGCATTGAAGGTTGGGTTATGGCTGGAATTCAGAGGAAAGGGAAATAATTTGTTTAATATGTTAGAAGAAAAAAATAGTCAATGAAAGGATGTAAAGCAACTAACTAGTGATTTACCGAGGTTTGTTTTTTTTTTTTTTTTGGTTTTGTTTTGTTTTGTATCAACACTGTGAGCCCATAGGAATAAGTGACCCATCTCATTAGGAAGAGATGAAAGTAGTCAGAATGTGAAGAGCTGTCTAGCCTAAAAAGCGTTTGAAAATTATCGCCAGAAACAAGTCACAAAAGATTCTCTCTCTTAATTGAACCTCTTATGACTTCTCTTCCTGATGTAATCTTGCTTTCAAAAATATAGTCACTGGGAAATTACACAGAAGTTAAGATCAGAAGATTAACTAAATGTAAGAAGGAAGGTATAGTTCCTGTGCTTGACCACAGAAAAGACTACAGCCTAAAAAACAAATTAAACTGAGCCCGAGTATGTCTCTTTCTCCTCTTCCAAGTTTATTGACTTGTTATTGACTTTATTGACTTGTTCATTTTGTTGTGGGAATAAGTTCTTTAAAAGCATTATTTCTTACTTATTTGTGAGGGAAGTAGAAGAGAACTTGCTGGAAGTTGAAATGCTTCATAGATTATTTAATTTTTTTTTTTAATGGTCTTAGGAGAACCCATTAGGTTATTTGTAGATTATTTGTGAAAAAATAATTCAAGCTGTGTTCTTAATTCACAGTTTCTTATTTTACTTGATTACTGAAACTCTATTCATCTCCCTTACTTAGTATTTAATATTCTTCAGAAGTTATTGCTAAGGCTACTGGTTGTTTCCAGAGTTAGTGGTTACCCAGATTTTATGTCAATTCATAAATTATCATAATAAATAAAATGGACGTTTATTTTGTGGTTATTAAACTTGACAGTTTCCTTCAGAAACGTAGGCAAATGGGTTTTAAACAGCTTTATTTTCCAGTGCCAGAGTTTAGAACATTGCAGGTATGGGACTGCCTCATGGTACTGTCAGAATCAGTACTCAGGTAAAGTTTTGTGCAGCATTAGGGAATTTCTGTAAGCTCTTCACTGACCTTTTATGAGGTGTTTATGGATCGCAGCATATTTCATCCAGGCAGTAAAATAGACCTGTGCATGTAACACATACCTTGAACAAGGTGTTTGTGCTGGTTTGCACTGAAGGTAAGTGTTGTGTGAGTGGCTACACCTACCTTCTTCTTCCATCCCCCGATCCTTTGTACGTGCAGAGTTGGGGTACAGAATTTATTTCCAATCCGTAGATCACTTGTGACAAAATCTGAGGAATTTTTCTGTGTCTTGAAGTTACTTATGGCTTCCATCTGCACTTCCATTGTTCTTAGATATCCGCGTTAAGAACCATGAATGCATTACTTGATTTGGATACAATTTTACATTGGATAAGGTTAGGAGTTTCACTTTGGCTCTTCCTGACAGTGAGTTTTTATGCACAGTTGTTCATCTAATCAGCAATTTCAAGGAAGACAGCACCGCTGCGTTTAAGAAAAAAACCCATAAACCTAATAGTGTTAAAAAAAAAGGTAAAATTATTTTGTTACGAGTAATTTGTAATCTGTTCTGAATAGTTTGATACTTTCAAAGCTTTTAATTACACAAAGGAAAGGCTAGACTACTGTATGTTTAGTGTTTTAGTGAAGGTGGTATTAATTATTTTGTGCTTGAAATGCATCTTCTCCAGATGGTCTGGAAATGCTTCTAAAAAGTTAATTTTTGGTGCATGTCTCGTGTCAAATTTCTGGCATCTGACCATAGTAATATCAAAAGGAATTCACATCCTTTAAAAACTTTCAAAGTATTGAAGAGCAAAAGCAAGTAGGAAATTCATCTGCTCATAGAGATATTTTGTAAGTGTAGAAGAACTGGAGAATAATCACAGTATTAAAATCGGTTAAACCTAATCTGAAGTAATAAAATTTGTCCCCTCTTAGTGCAGAACATTGATCTAAAAATCCAGAGATAATGGAGAGAGGTATGATGCTTTTATTTTATTTTATTTCAGTTTGTGCTTTAAAGCTTTTGCAGGTCTGCCACAGAGTTGTTTGTGTTGATGTTTAAATGGCTTATGTAAATATTACAGACCAGTTGAGGTATTATTCTTGTAGTCACTTCATCAGCACACCCTACCTGGAACTTCCTTATGTGTCTAATTGGTGAAGTGCCCTTAAATATGTTTAAATGCTTTTGAATATCCCATTTGCAGATCTTTCACATGTTCTTGCATTCTTATAGGCAAGACATAAGAAACAAACGAACGTCCCCACATCCCAAAGGCTAAGATACTTCTTATCAGTATAAATTGTTCTGAGTGCTTCCCTGAAGCTCAACTGGACAGAGTTCTTATCTTGGCTCTTGGTTGCATTGCATGTCTTCTGCAGGATTTCATTTCTTAGGAACCAGAGTATACAGGACAAAAGTAAAACTGCGCTCTTAAACCTCTCTCTGTTTTATACAAACACTCCTTGCTGTCCTAAACTTTGTACTTGATATTTTTTAAGGCTGCACCGAACATCAGATCAGGTTGTAAATGGTTCTAGGCTGGACATGTGATGTTCAAGACTGCATATGGAAACTGGCTTTCTTTTCCTATCCTTCATCTCTTAAGATATGGGTAAATATTGGTATGTGTCACAGAGCTGGCATTTCATGCTGTATCCTGGATGGGTACATGTGTTTTGGTACAAGTTCAGTGGAATTTAATTAACTGGTGTCTTTAGGAAAGAACACAGAGCTGTTACTTGTGCCATATTTACTAACTTTACAAATTGACTTCTTTCTTTCATAGATATAATACCTTGAATCATACCTCATATTTCTGTTGTCTTACAGTAATAATGGGTGTATTTTGCTTGAAATTTTATTTATCTATCTGTATAATTCTGATGTTTCAGTATCATCAACAGAAACTACTTGTATGTGTTGCCTGTTCTAAAAATGGGTGTTTCAATAATGTAACTAGGGATTTGGTGTTTGTAGCTCATTTTCCCCTCATGCAGGGCAAAGGATGTAGTTAAATCTTTGTTTAGAAGTAGTAACATGAAAAGTCAACCAGAGTATCAAATATATGTAGGTAAGCTTGAGAAACCAGACTTTCTGCATAAGGTCAATTTTTTAATGACAAATTTGACATTAATATGGATAAATTTCTAATGGTTTTAATATTTTAAGTTGATGATTTGAGCTTTTTTTAACTTAGATTCTTTAGACCTTCTTAACTGTTACAGACAGAATTACTGGTTTTACTTTTAACAAACTTCATATTATTGTTACAAAACTGTTTGAGTTCTCATATCATAGCAGTCATCTATTGGTCTGCAGAGTTCCAAGGCCAGAGAGTTCCTTGCTGTTTGTATTCCTTTAGCTCTTCAATTTAACAACAGAAGCAATGGCCTCACTGCTGGATCTCTTTGCAGTACAAGTCTGATCTGAATTAGGCATTGGCATGCTACTGTATCTGCGACAAATTAGCACACAGTTTGGAACTTGCTGTGCTAGTTGTGAAAGGACACCTGAAATCTGACTTGGCTTGAAAACAGTGATGTAGAGAGAATATTGGCTAAATTAAAGCTGTTTCAGTACAAGATAAATGTAAAAAAAAAAAAAAAAAAAAAAAGAGTGGGGGGATGTGGAAGGGAGTGGAATTAGAACTGTTATTTGAGTTCCCAGGGAGATATTGAATCAATGCTTTGCTATATGAGGAACCTTCATTTTTTGGTCCAGTCGTAGTAGCACAAAAGCATGATTTAATGACTTGTTTAGCTTCCACGTGATCTCGAATCCTTCCTTTTGCTTAATACTGCATGTAGCTGTGTTTAGAGTCCTTGTCCCAGAAGACCTTGTTTCCTGGAGAATCTGTCCATTGTTCTTCCTGCAGTTGTCTTATTCTCCCACTTGGTTAATTTCCAGAGTAATTTCCTGAGGAAGAAAAGGTAAGGATATAGAATGTAACAGAGAGTTATGGGTATCTCAGTTCTAATATCAACTTCACTTCCCATATTGACATCAGAAAGGATGTATGACCAGTCTGTCCATGTCACCATTTCGTTACTATCAAATTTATTTCCCACAAACTCCATGAAAACATTTTCAGCCCAAGTCTGACTAATATAAAACCAGTGTGCTGTTTTGTTTATTTTGAGAATAATTCAGTAGTATGACTGTTTTTGAAATAATTTCGTTGAGAAGACTGCATCTTTGAGACTAAGTTTACTGTAAATCAGTAAATAAGGAAACCCGAAGTCATACTAAGGGGTTTTATTTTTTGGTTTTGTTTTTTTTTTGAACTAAGTTGTAGGTATTATGACATCAAGTCTTCATTCTGTCTTTATCCAGGTAGCTGCGATTGTTTGCAAGACAATTACATGGATATATCTGTACATATTCAATTAATATAATCACAGGAATGTATATTTTTAACATTTCTTATTACTGACTTCTGTTTTTCCAGAAAATCCTGACTGTGTTTGAGCTAGTAGTAGTTAGTGGTTTTTAGAAGAAGGAGGAGGAAGAGGTTGCAAAACAGAAGGAGGTGGATTAATATATGTTTAGTCTTTTAGCATACATTGACACTAAATATAAAGTAAAAAATACCACAAGAAAGCACATGTAACGATCATCTCAATCTCCTTTCGTGTTTGCTTTTGATAATCAAATTGTTGTGTGTTTTTTTCCCCCCTTGACTGTGCACCTTCTGAAATACTTTAATTGTCTGTACCTTTAAAATCTCTGCTGATGAGTGCATTGTTGCAATGTGGTTGTTCCTTGGTTTTTCTTTTCCAACATAGCTCCCTTTCACAAGTTTCTTCCAGAAGTGGAACACTTTTAATTGTATTCTTTTAGTTGTAGATGATTGTGTCACTGCTATTATGGTGGTATGTAGTTTACAGCTTTTTAGATGTTAAAATTCAGAGCTGACTTGTGACATGGAACAATAGTAATACCCACATAACAGCAGAGGCACTGGGCTTAGCTGATGTGCCTTAGTTGGTCCGCAGGAAAAATAAGATATAGCTGAAACCTGAACTCTGGTCCCATGTGAGCATACAAGCCAATTACCCATCTTTTTGTCCTCAAACAAAGCTGAAACTTTAGATATGATGTGTAATAATGTAAGAATGAATACATTTTAATCATGCTGAACTCTGAATATTGTAGCTGGGCTGAAATCTGGGATTTAACTGGTTTTAGAATAATTTTTCTTCTCCCATTTTTTTCATCTTTTAAGTTTAAGGGGAAGACGAAAATCCAGAGAAACACGGGCAGCCCAAACAAATTCAGTAAATGGCTTAATCGGAAATGAACAACTGTGTAATATTGGAATTTATACATTTATCTCTATAATAACGCACAAATAAGAATTTATACCTTGCTTGTTGAACACTCAGTGGAGTCTCGATAATACTTTTAATGGTTTCCAAAACAATGAGTTGGGATTTCCAGGCCTAATCTACCTGTAATCCAGAAACCTGTTACTGACCAGCATGGTATCATATTAAGCAAGTAGTTAGAACTTGTTTTTAGTGTAAAAGTGTATTGTAGGATATTTATGACATCCTTTAAAATAATTATGTTTATGGATTGGTATATATGGATATGTTTCATTTTTTCATAGCTGGAAAGATGAAAATGTAAGCAAGTACTGTGTAAAGTCTTGTAACCAAGAGGTTTAGAGTAACTTTCTTTTTATGTAACTTTTAAAATCAAGGGTTAAGAAAGACCATTTACTCTTGAAAAGCTTCTGAGTTTATTCTTGTAGGTGATTTGGTCCTTTAACCATAAAGTAGCTGTATAGCTTTTCTATGTGGGCTAATCCTGAATATTCAGGAATATGAAAGCTAACATAAATGGATATATAGCCATCTTTCAAAATTGTTAGTGTCTCTATGTTCTCTAAATTATCTTTTTGAGCTCAGTCTATTGCTGTACAATTTTTCTGAAGCATTGCCGCTATTTCTTCGGTATACTCTTATCATTTTTGAAAGACTGGAAATGATTTCTTAATTAAAATAATCTGTTTCTCTAAGAACAAACTCCCAAAAAACCAATCTGAGCTGAGACAGAATGCTTCTTAATCCTCTGTTCTAAGCTATGCAGAAACATCTGCCAAATGGATTACTTTCCATCTTATCTGCAGCACGTACTTGACATTCCTCTGCTTGTGCTTGTTACAGGATGCTCTGGCCCACTTGTGATCTCACTTGATGCATACTGGCATTACAAACTCTCTGTAACGTATTTGGATGATGTTAAGTAGGATGTGGTGCAGAAAATAAGTCATTCCTTCAATCAAGCTTTCTTGACATTTTGGATCTTAATTGTTTTGTAAACAAAGGTTGAGTCATTCCTTCTGTGCTTGTGCCCCCCATTTTTTTTCTTGTTTCTGGTTAATACATGCATTTTACATCTCTGTATGTTTTTTAACTGTGGCATGAAGATTACAGTCACAGTTGATTCTCACTTATAGGGAGCACGTAAAACATACGGCAAAGATTATCAATGTTGAGCTCCTATTTGACCCATAAATCAGAAATTTTATATGAAGATAGGTTTGTAGCTGTTGCAATGGCAAACAGTGGGGGTGAAAATCTCTGCAATATCTTTCTGCAAAACATGGTAGTAGATTCCAGTTCACCTGGTTTTGAGTCAAGTTCAAAACATGCAGGTTTATGTGAACGTACTTGTTCATGATTTTGCTATTGGAGAGATGAGCAGATTTTGTGGTATATTTTTTCCTGAAGGTTCTGCAAGGATAAATTAATCTCTAATAATTTAGTAGTGTATCATATCTAGTTCAAGACACTTTATGAATGGAGAGCTTTTTTTGTGTAAGTTGTTGTTAATTTTAATAAATACCATCAGGAAATACTTGCCTAAAAAACCAGCTGCTTTTCAAGTTACTTAAATAGATAAAAGGAAACTTCCTTTTGGTTTTGTTTTTTTATTCAGTAAATTTAATTTTTACAGTGGCTGTTAGAGCTTACTCTTCCTCACTGCAACTATATGTGTACCTTGTTTCAGGGTAGAAATAGTCCTGTTGAGGTCATGTGTAAAAACTGAGCAGCAAGAGCTCCAGTAGAAGCTCCAGCTTTATTTTACATTAAGGTGACTCAGTTAGGTTTTCTACTGTGCAGTATACACAGTGCCAAAGAAAGAAATGTTAAGGCTCTTAATGTATTTTTTCAGTTTTATATCACAAATAAGATGCGTAGTTGAGTGTTCCCTACTTTATTAATTTTCCATTGGATTTAATTTTGTTGTGTGTCCAAGAGGGACTGAGCACAGTGCTCAACTAATTTTTTAAAGTAAATTCTCTGCAGTATTTTCAACTCAGTACTAATTAATTAATGGATACTCCTATACTCATGCATAGGGTTTTTTTGTCCTGTTGTAGTGAACACTTTCTCCCTGTAATTGCCATATAATTTTTTAATACAGAGGTGCTTGTTCTGGCTTTGTGTCTTTTCAGCTTGGTTTACTCGAGAAGTGGTTTAATCTAAATAAAATAATCCCATCAAATAACCTCAAAATAATCATGCTCTTAAACCAGAAACATCCATTTTAAGGATTGTATTTGTATAACACTATTGATCTGACTGATGGCCCTTTTCACTGTAGGTTAGGCTTTGTGCTATCCTGTATTAGTTACTGTCAAAACACTTTTGTGTCTTTGGCCTGGAGGAGAATTTGTGCGCAACGTCAGTACCCCCACAGCTCACTGTTCTCCAAATGCTTCCTTTGCTCTCTGGGTGTATGAGAGCTCAACCATCTGCAGAACATCTGTCTCAGAACTATCAGCAGGATTGTGTATGTTCCTTGCTCTCAGAGGTGGGGTCCATGCAAAGGTGAAGGATCCCCATGTTTCTCAGTTCTTTTTAGCTACTTAGAGCAGCCTTGATTTCTTTGAGACTGGTGTTACTGGGATCTTTCCTTCTCAATTTCCCACACGGTTAGAAGTCCAAAGAAGTAATGCTGGCTGTCAGCGCGTACATTGGACGTAGAATGGGGTGCCATAGTAATCTTGCAGATTCTTCTGTGTGGAGTTTGTGAATAGGAAAACTTAGGACAGTGGGGTAACAAAATGTGCAAACTATTAATCCCACTCTGAAGAAGTGGGATTTTGTTGCTCTCTGAGCTTCATATGCGTTTTGCTTAAGCCCAGTTTGTGTGTGGACATGTGTGTGACAGGCAGACTTTGTTTGAATATACCAAACAACCCTTGCAGTATAAAGTCTTTGTATTTCTTGTGTTGCTACTGGTCTGGGTTCTTTATTAGTCTTGATAGTGTGAATGTTGTTGAGCTTGATATACCGAGTCATTTATATTCTCATCTTTCTAGCAGAAGTGGTTCTTGATTTGGTAAGAATAGTCCTGAGCACTAATGACTGTGCTTGCTTGCCTGAGAAAATAAAAACTTATTAATTCTACAGTATATGTACAAAAGAAGAAGTTTTAAGGAGGAAGTGATGCTAAAGTGGCTTAACTTTTGTATGTTGTATGTACATTTTAAAAAGTTAATTTCAAAAATAATATCTTCAATTTTCCACTTTTATGTAGTGATTTTAGTGTCCTCATTTGTAAATGATGTGAAGCATTCCTGCAGTCATTTATCAGAAATATGTATGCTTATAAATATTAGAATAGATTTTATGTTAAAGAACTACTAGCTGAGGCAGTGCCTAGCAGATGCACTACTGAGGCATTTCTGTGACAGGTACTTCTGTAAAGTCTATAAACTATTCATTTTTTTTCAATACTAGAACATCACCTATCACAGTTTATTAGGTGGTGAGGGGGTCTATAGCCTCAGATACTTGGTGACCTATTATGATGGTGACAGAGTAAATATGTCTGTATGACCTCCACTACCACAACTCCATAGCAGATGATCATGAAGAAAAAAGAACACTGAGATGGTTTTTGCACTAGAAGGGCAATATGGCCTCCAGAGGTCTTATCCAAAAAAAAGCATTGCTGTGATGACTTGCTGTTATGTTTTTTTGATTGTTTTCCAGCTTTTTTGTCTCCTTTGACATTACACTGGCACGTAAAGTTGGTGTCAGAGACCATCTTCTACACATTGCACTACAAATAATGGCCTGTTTTTTAAAAATCTCAGGTTTATATTCTATACTACTCTTCAACTACCTCATGTTTTTAGTATTTGCTTGTGTTTAGCTGAGTATTTTTTCATTAAGGAAGACATTTTGATGCACCTGCCTACTGGCAATTAGTGAGAGATATATTTCCTTTTTAAGTTTCTGAAGGCGGTTGTTTCTTTAGCCTGAGTGTTTAGTTGATGGAGTTGATTAATTTCTGTTGGAAAAGAGTTCATAATTTTTCATTTCTATTGGTTTCAATTTATAGAAATTCAGCAATGACTGACTTTGGTTCATGCTACACAATGTTTCTGTTTCTCTCCGTCCCCTCAAAACTGTTTGCCTAATTTTGTTCAAGTATAATAAAGTAATGAAAAGGGAGAACATGAAAAGCAAGAGGATACGGTCATTCATTTCCTTCTCTAAATTAATTAATACCAAGTTTTTGTGTTGGAGATAAATTTATGGATGACCTTTCTGTTTAGTTAGATGGACTTAAGTATGCTGGTAGTTTGTACAGTAAACAGAAGTGATGTGTAAGGTTGAGCTGAAAATGCTGCTCTTTGTCTAGCAGCCAGCTGTTCCAAGTCCCTTGCTATGGAAGGGCCAAATGAAGTCATTTCTTTGTTTCCTAATACTTTTTACTTGTAAAGCCTGGGGAACTGGAGTGCAGTAATGGGCTGGTGCCCACAGTTTCATTAACTTTTTTTTCCATTTAAATCCAGTTCTCTGTATCAAAGATGGTTGAAGGGATTTATGGGTTTTCCTGATTACTTGCTTTCATAAACTGTGTAAGAATAATACAAAAGGCCACCCGGCAAAAAGCTGCTTAAGACACAAATAAAAGGAGCCTTTTGTTATTGGAACCACTGACTGGGCAACAAGTGCCAATTGTATATATTTGTTGTCTTGGAAACTCAATTTTGGTTGAGTTGAGAAATCCAACTTTGCTTTGGATTTCAGGAAAGTAAGTTAACCTGTGACAACTTTCTCAAGCTGTTATTTCTTATAATATCAGTAAGAGAAGATCCTCTGTTGCTCTTTTGTCAGGCATGTATGTATGAAAGGGAGAACTGTATGCACAATTAGCTTTTCAGCAGTGTTTCTGAGGTGATCTTTTATTGGAGTTAGCGAGAATTAAAAAAAAAAAATTCCATCTTTAGGCAGCATTCTGAATTGATACGCTCAAATTGTCTCTAACTGGTGTTTCATACATGCTCTGAAAATCTTCTAGGAATGTATTTATTTGTGAAGTGTTGTATAGCATAAGCTGACAGTTCTGTTGAGAGGCGTTTCCCCCTTTTTTAATTTGTGATCTTTCAGAAATGCATTAAAACGTATTGAAATTTTATTTCATTTTCCTCTTCTAAACTTGATGTAAAAGCTTGTTGTCTGCACATTGCATGTTTTTGACTTGTCATGGAAAATGTCTATGGATGGCAGGATTGTTTAACTTCACAATCCTTCTGACATAAAGAGTGAAATAAAGTAGTGTTTGTTCATAATAGGTGATTATTGCTATGTAGTGTGATCCAGATGACACCACCATTATTTTTATATATTAAAAGGAAGGGAGTGGACATTTATCCTTTTCATTTCCTTGGGTTGTCCTCTACTGCATCATAATTAGCTTGTGCTGATTATAGTCAATTTGTGCTTTGCCTCACTTGGCAGGATTTGTATGTGATAGCTGACAACAACGTAAAGGAGCACTTTGAACAGGAGCATTCAGCAAAGTGCCCTGATTCTGCTAGTGTGAATAAATGTCTCTGACAACTTTAAAGGTGGAAGGGGTACCAATGAGCTGGCTGTCTTTATGAATGTGTTTGTTACAAATACGTGTCTGGGATTTTCTTCATGATAGTAAATGCAACGTTGATTAGCAAGTGGTCTGGTTCTATATAGTTACAGAACTTCTCAAAGCTGAGAATGCTGAGATACGTGTTGGTTCTGACACAAATTGGTTACCAAGAGCACTGTAAACATATCAAAGGACTACTTAGTAACCCTAATTGGCTGAGGTGTGCCACCTGCGAAATTGCACAGCGGGCACTCTGTAACAGGTACTTAATTATGGCTGAAGGACTGCTGTCTCAGCCACTGGTGGCTTACTTATTTTGTCTCCCTAGTATGAGAAAGCAGTGGAGGGAAAAAGTCTGTGGAAAGAGAAATGCTAATTGAACTGGTTTTTTTGTTCTTGTCGGTGGTGGTGGTGTTTTTTTAATCTGTCTTGTGTACTACTTACAACAAAAGTTTATTTCTTATAGAATTAACTCTGGCGGTTATACAAACTTAAATGCTGATCATCAGTATTTACAGTGGCAAACTGGTAACATGGCAGAAGGAGATACTGACCTTTAACATCAGAGGTTAAAAGAGCACTTCTCCAAAGCTGGTAACTCACTTAAACTGTAGACAGCAAGCACAATTAATTCCTTTAATTACTTATAAATTGCAGTTCATTTTTATTCCCCCCTTCCCCAACTTTGCTTAGAAAATTAATTGATAAAATAAGAAATGAAAGGAAAACAATTAAGTGATCAAGCAGTTATTATTAGTGAATTAAAACCTTATGATGGAGTTCGGTAATTCCTATATTTCCTCTGAACTCTTGAATGTTTTTTCAGCCCTTTTGACTAACATAAACCACATGAATACCAGAGACGCTCATTTAATACAGCAAATCTGATTGAATTTACTAACATTTTCATAAAGTCCAGATTTATACAGGATCAAGCTGTAAGTGCTGTGGTGATTGCAGTGTAGATCAGACAATATAGAAATGTGTAACCTTGGCCTTTCTGTGTGCAACTAAAATGCCTTTGTTTGGAAGTTATGTACAGCCATTGTGAAATGATTTTGTTATTTACATATTAGAATGTCAGTGAATTATGAATCAGTCATCATACCTTTGCAGTGTGGGATTTAATTTTCATAATGACTGAACTGTAGGATGAAATTTCAATGAAAAAATTCCTTTTCCTCAGAATAAGCGTTTTGGAGGGATTCCTGCAGCCAGTAACCCTTGTAAAGTAAACAGGCATAAGGTGTGAAGTTAAGCTGAAAGTACTGCTGTTTGTCCTGCAGCCAGCTGTTCAATTGCCTGACACCTAAGGGCCAAATGAAGCATATCTGCCTTGTGACCCAGCTTTTCTTGTTTCTGGATGATTAGTTCAGGCGCTCTTATTCTAATTGATAAGTAAATCAAGATAGGAGTCTTCCAAATTATTAATATACCCAATACTTAAATTTTTTGTAATTATTTAGAGGCAGTGATGGGGATTAATGATATGGTATATGTATCAGAAGATGTATCTTTTGGTCTTTGCTTCAACTCCTTGTGATTCACTGCTCCTTACTGTACAGAGGCATTTAGCCCTTACCTTTTCCTTAACATTCAGTTATAAACAATTCAGCATTCAGAGCTCAGGAAGGGAAATTTCTGTTCCTGCTGCCTCTTAACTACTGAGAACTGGTCCTCTGGAGGCAACCTGCTGCTGAACAGCTGTGAGTGTGAATGGCAAGGAATTCTGGCCCTTATTCTGACCTCAGTAGCAGCCGTCTCTGGTTCCTGCTGGGGAAGGAGCTCTCCTGTTTTTGCAAGAGACAAGCACTCTTAGCCCCTGGTGAGCACCAACTTCAGCAGGAATTAGTTGTTCCCCTTTCTCAGCAAGACAGTAGTAGTTAATCAGTATATTAGGCTTGTGAGAGATAAAGAAATTGTTTGATTCTTGTTTTGTTGTCAGACAGTGACATCTTCATCTGAAGAAATTTTGCAGGAAGTGAACAACCCCTGCCTCATAAGCCTGGATGTTGCTGACATTTGATATAGCACTGTGTGTAGATAGAACAGCATTCCTTTTAGAGATCTTTTAGATGTTTTCCAACATCTAGTACAGCAGAGGTTGCTTTTTCTTTTCCTTTATTTTTCCCCAAACGTTTTATCATCTTTCACTTTTTAAGGTTTGTGTTGCTGTGCTTTCCTCCTCACATCTTACTTAAACACTTCGCTGTAAGTGATAGGTGGGTTTGGGCACATTTGGGTACAGACAAAAGGGCTGATTGCTCAGGTGGCAGTAACTGAGGAGGCAAGGTGAGGACAGGAGGTGAAAATTGAAAGGAACACCACTGCTGTAAAGCTGCTAGAAACCTGTCTGCTGTGTTGTCACTGCTCCGACACCTGCTTTTTGAGAAAGATGTTTAACAGTCTTACTACCTGTAATATATCCATTTTTGAATGATAATTCAGGTTGGAAAGGGACTCAGTTATGAGGTCCTGCAACTGCTCATGGATTCTGAACACATTGCCTTCACTTTATGGTATCTCGACCCTAAAGGAGTGAAGGTAAGGGAGAAATATGAAGAAAAAGTGGGAGGAGTGGAGGAGAAGCAGTATATGAATTATGTGCAAAAATGTGAAAGAAGGGTGAATGCAAAGTCATTTTTTTCCCTCACGTAGTTCTGTCATGACATTTAAAACCAAAATAATTCCCTAATCTTTGGGATTCTAGAAGAAGGGTTCAGAATGAGAAGGATGAACAGACATTGTCAGTTAGCTGTAATGTGTAGTAGCTCAGAATTTTAGAACTAATCTAGTGCTTTGGGAAAAGTGCTGATACATGATTTCTCTGAAGATTGCTATTGGCAATATTATAATGTGAAAAACTTGGAAGAGCATGTCTAGCAGGTACATGCTAATGTGGATAGCACTCATTAATTTGAGTACCTATAGAGGCTTCATAATCTAGTCCAAAATAGTTTAAAAGTAGTATAAATAGTAGATTAATGTATAAACATTGTTAGCTGTTTGTGCCTGGCTTGCTCTTTGTAGAATATTCCAAAGATGAATTTTGAAGATAAGCAATTGGAAAAAAAACCAACCCAAAGAACAAATCTCTTTTTAGTAGAATATAGTTACATTCAGGGGAACCCCAACATTAATTTTAATTTCTTTTTACTGTCATCTGTTGATCTTTCTTTGTTTTTTAAAGGTGACTTATTCTTTGCTTGCTTAAAATCCTCTAATGTAAAGAAAGAAAACAGGCAAAATTCCTGCTTAGGTTGTCAAGTTTTCATAGCTGTCTGACCTTTTTAGACTACACTAAGATAGTGTATATGAGATGAAGGGGATTTTTGTGCCTGAAGTGATAAAGCTACTTTGCACAGCTTGCCTTAATAAAGAGCAGATTGGTTAGTTAGATCAAGAGGGACTTCTATCTAAAAAAACCCCAATAAAATGCTCTCATGGAGTTCAGTTGTCTTTCCTGTCCTTTTGGTTATTGCCCCATATATTTTAAACCAGGCATTGTAGCGTTGTCTTCTCTTATTCCCCTGACTGCAGCTAAAACATAATCACATTTCATCATAAACCCCTTTATGTTGTAAAAAATAATGCGGACTTTGAGATTTTTGCTTCTGGCCTTACCTATTGACTGACAGTGCATTCCCCAGAAGGGTAGTTTATAGGCTTTATTTGTAATGGTTGGGAGGTTTTGTTTGTTTGTTTTCCCCCATTGCAGTGACTGCTAAGGCTGTTTTTACGTATGTGCGTATGAGTAACTCCGTTAATGCTGTTTGTTCTCTTAGACCCCTCAGTAACATTCACGTGTTCGAAGTCTGGTCTTTGCAGAATGTAGACTGGTGCATCCTGAACTGCAAAGTGCAGGGCAGCCTTGTGTAAGGAGGCTCCAGGAGCTTGGCTGTAAGGAGGCTTGGCTGTAAGGAGGCTCCAGGCAACAAATGTTGGCTTTTGTCAACCCATTTGTTAGTCCCATCCTCCTAACTTTGGTTAGTTAAAAACCGAAATAACACAACTTCCCTGAAAATCTAATAATTGTTGCAACTGACTAAATTAGTGCAGTGCTCTGATAGGAAATGTGAATAGACTCTGTGCCGAGGCAACTAAATAGTAAATTCGTTCATTTAGTAGTGATTGCTGCTTTTAGAAATATATGAAGCTGCAGAATTGGCATGTTGTGCCTGTTACTTCTTTTAAAAAGTAGGCATTTACGTGCCCTTTTGCCAACAAGTAGAAGCATGTAGGGTGTTTCCAAACCTCATAGTTCCAGAATATGTTTTGATAAACATCCACTCAGGGTGAAAAAAACCCAAACAAACCTACAAAACAAAGCAAAAAAACCACCCCAAACTCCAACCACGTTTCTCTAAACTGTTTGGATAAATGTGGCTGCTGATTACTTCTATTCATAAAAATACACTCTGGGCAGCAGGATATGTTTGTTTCTACTTCAAACAGGCATTTTATAAAACAAGTTATTTCATAAAATGTAAAAATAAAGGAAAACGAGGCTTTCTCCATTGTGACTTGATCTATAAAACAGTGTTTTCACTGAATCTTTAGCTCATGCTTTCATTTGCCAGGAGCGAATGGAGAGAGAACTTAAAAATAGGAGGAGGTAAGGTGTAGAGGAGAGTAGTAAAAGCACAGTCCTTCAGTTAATGTTGCTATGGTTTATTACTTGCTTGTTCTGTTTTACAATGTCTGTGTTGTGTGTTTCATGATAGGACTAAGACATTAAAATTCTGATGCAGAAATAAGGAAATACTTATGCAATCAGAACTAGTTCATTTGTGGTTTGGTTTTTTTTTTTTTAATTTGACCCAACTCTGTAACTTTTGAAATTAAATCAGAAAACTGTTTTAAGAGAAAATCGAGTTAAGCCAATGCAGGAAGCCCAAGCCGAGAAGAAATGAGACACTAGCATATTTCTTGTATACTTCTATGATACTAATTTTTAATATCTACACAGTTTTTGTTTAAAACATATAATACTTTCATATATATATATATGTGTGTGTATATATACACACACACATACATGTGCATATAGATTTTCATAGCCACTGTGATAAAGGGAGATCAGAATAGCCATTTCCAAATGTAGAGGAAGAGCAAATGAGTCAGTAATAACCCTAAGCTATCTCATCTTGTATGTGATTGAACAAATGTTTTAGCCTCTGTAAACAAACACATCAATTTAATTGTAATATGATAGACTCCTTTTTCTCTGAGAGCTAAAAAATAATGATAGCTTGTCATGAGTCATACGTGAAATGTAGGAGAGTTAGAAAGCAAGTGATTGCTCATTGTAGATGCTATTCTGCCTTACACTACATTTTCTCATGAGAATTGTTCAGTGAGCAAGCTCCCTTTTGTACCTTACAGTTCTTTTAATATTATATCCAAAATTAGGGAAGAAGAAAAGAATGGTTAATGTTGTCCTTTGATGACACAAATATTAAAGCTTATTCTCTAGTCTGGTTTTTTGCATAGAAATTTATACCTGGTTAAAGAGAAGAAGTGATACACACTTCGAGGGCTTGAGTCGTGGACATAGGCATTAGAAAACCTACAAGAACTATCACAACAGTCTTTGTAAGTACAAAACAATTCTGTTCAGTGCTAAAAGCTGTTCAGCTTTCTGGGGCAGTGTCACAGTGCCTAGAGAAGGCCAATGAGGAAACTGAAGTGTGCATATACCAAGTAAATGTGGAGTGGAGCACTAGGACATGCTTGAATAAGCAGTGAGACAGACCTATGTCCTATGGCACAGTGTAGCACTTTACAGAGAAACAAACTGAGGATCCCTAGAAGTAGAAGTAGAGGCAAAGGGATTTTAATTTAACAGTGCAGTATTAGGACTCAAACCACTCAAAAAGCCAGTACAGCCACATCACCTTGTGTAACTGCACTTTCTGACGCACTTTGTAGATACGTCTCTTGAAAAGGCTTAAGCACTGAGTTGTCCTGGTGGTCTCTGGAGATGTCTTGCCCCTCTGTCTTTATATCACATTATAACTTTATGTGGTGTTCTGCAAGCCAGAAAGCATATACTTTACCCATCTGCCTTTTGGGTATGCTGTGGGACTAAGGTCATGGAAAGGCAACGAGATCAGAAGAATGAGCAAGAAAAAAATTAAGGTTTTCTGTAGTTTTCTCTACAATAAAATATAAACTCCAGCATAGAGCTTTGGCTGCAGATACTTGATACTTTGAGATCCTTCAAAGTAATTGTTTTTGTTTCTGGTGATTCTCTTTCCTGGCCTTCCAGGAAAATGTGAAGTAGATTTTTACATTGCTGCAGGTAGGATAACCGAGAAATATCTCCTTAATGTAATGAAGATGCTGATTAAATACTTTCTTTAACCTTCTTAACTGTTCCACGTTAAATGTTTCGATTTGCTTTTCAATGAGAGTGATTTTGAAAATTCACCTATTATGTAAAGAATTGTATTAGATTTTAAAAGGAACTGATGTAGAGGAAAGTATAAAAGCAATGAAACATTTTTGACAATTTGACTGATGTATTTTTTTTCTTTTTGTAAATTCCAGCAGATTCAGTGGAATTTCTTATAATAAGGCATATTTTCATCATCGAATTCAACAGGTTTTGTGTTTCTTGAGTATTTTCAGCTTTGCTTCTCAGTCTATTTTATATCTTCATCACCATCTAAAATTTTGTAATAGGAAGGATGTGGACCTATTGAAGTGAGTCCAGAGGAAGGTCACAAAGATCACATCTCCTGTAGAGACAGGCTGAGGGAGTTGGGCTTCTTCATCCTGGAGAAGAGGACGCTCTGGATGGCTCCTTTCAGTACTTTAAGGGGGCCTCACAGGAAGGCTGGAAAGGGAACTTTTTACAAGGGCATGTAGTGATATGACAAGGGAGAATGGCTTTAAACTGATAAAAGGTTGGTTTAGTTTAGATAATAGGAAGAAACTCTTTACAGTGAGGATGGTGAGGCACTGGTTGCTCAGAGAAGTTGTGGATGCTGCATCCTTGGAAGCGTTCAAGGCCAAGTTGAGTGTGCCTTTGAGCAGTGTGGTATAGTAGAATTTGTCCCTTCCCGTGGATTTTGTAGTCACTTCCTACCAAAACCTATAATTTTATGATTCTGAGATTTTAACATGTCAAATGACTTGTTTTAGCATTGGCCTGGATCAGGCTTTCTTTTCTGGGTGGACTCAAACTTATTTTTCACATTTAGGTCTTCCTTAATATTTTACTTAGCAATGGAGAGATGAATTCTCAAGATGAAAAAGCAAGGTAATTGCTAACAAGGCAATGTAAAAGCAAAACCAGATATACAAAATCCTTTTTCAAAACTACTCCATTAGAGGCCAGCCTTTGAATTCTGCACTCGTGTCAGAACACTGACCTAAAGACTTAATAGAATTAATACATTACATAGAGGAGTGCATTCTCTGTAGCTAAGAGGCAGGCAGATACTTTTTAGTCCATTATCACTCAACAGCCAGACTGAATTATTTCACTGCTAATAATGGAGTTGGACAGAAGGAAAACAATTTATACTGAAAAGCGGAGAGCCAAGGTCAGTGTCATTCTATGATCTAGACTGCCTTGAGAAATTGGTTAGGGACATTTTGTGGTGTTAATTGTTTTACAGCTACTCTGGAGTGAAAGAATGCTTTATTCCCAAAGCTGAAACTATACTCTGAAGAATGTAACTTTTTGCTTTTAAACAGACAGATTTATATCAATTAGGAGATATTCAAGTCCCAGTACAGGATGTGGACAGAATTCTCTCTGAACAGCTGCACTTTCTTTTCTGGGTCCCCTTCTTTGAGTTATACCCAAGTGTGAAAATCTCAAACACACTGTTTGCTGTATTGAATTCAAATAGTGCTCATTCAATTTGCCTGATCAAAGTTGCCTCCCCCCACCGTTGTAAAAGGGGAGTGAGAGGTGGAGGACAATTGAGATGCACTTGCCTCTATGTCTTTTGATGTAGTGTGTATTTCAGACTGCAGTTTGACTGGGCCTTTACCCTGGCATACTTGTAGATGATGCTGAGACTGGCTGGCCCATCTCCTGATACTTCTCCTCTCTCCTCTAGTGTGGTCGTGCAATAAGAGTAGGAAACAGATGTTGCTGAAAGCTAACAGTTTGCTGCTTGGAAGGGAGGGGAAGGGAGACAGGTCAGTGCAGTGAAAGGGGGCAGCTGGAAGGTGGCCCCAGGCTGCAGAATGGGAGGGCAAATCTTCAGCTTTCAGCACTGGCCCACATAGATTGAATAAAAGCAGCTAAAGTTGAAGAAGGATATTGTTCAAGTAACCAAGGTGATCAATGGCCCACAGCAAAGTTATTGGCTTTTCTAATTGTATTTATTGCAAGATCTGGCAAAGTCCTTTAAAAGAAGGTAGTACTATTCTTGACTGTTAGGAGTATATCTTTGTAAATAAATGTCAGCTGAACGTACACCTTTTTGAATTCTGCTTTTCCTAGTGGTTGCAAGAGAACCACTGTACAGCTATATTGATCTGACCAATACTGTATGTAAACAGAAAAAAAACACCCATAACACAAAAATATAACAACCACCCACAAAACAAAGAAGCAAATACTCTCCCCCCCCAATAGTTATTAAAAACAGTTTAGAAGGACATATTGTGAGTATTAAGAAGTAATTAGAATTATCATAAGGAACTACCTGAAGATAAAAAAAGCATTGGAGCATTGGTTTCAGAAAAACTTCTTCAGCTTAGTATAAAGTAACAAAGCTGTTACTGTTGCTTTGTAGTTACTGAGCCTTTTTTGCTGTACTTATTTTTGTCTTTAATCAATATAGCAATAAATATACTTTGCCTGAATTTCCATGAAAAGTAGAGTCATGTTATTATTTGAATTAGTTAACTGCAGCTTATGGAAAACTTAATAAAAAGATATTGGTGCTAAAACAATAGAAGTATGCAGTTGTACTCTATGGAATAGGAGAATGCACATATTGTGTGTTTTGTGTATGTGCTGGTAGCAGCGTTCAGATGTACTGCGTTAGGACTTGAAAAGGGTTAAATTCTTAGGGGTGATATTTGGGGTTTGCTTTTTTTAAGGATACTTTAATGACTTTTTGAGTTTAACTTGGGAAATATGAAAGTATTATTTGAGGACTAAAGGATTATATGAACTTGAACAATGACCAAGGTAATACAGAAATAAAGGGGGAGGTTGCCTTCTGAAAAGTTAATATTTATTTGTGCCAAAATTCAAGGCCTCTAAGTGCCACAGAGACTTTAAAGTTCTGCTTGACAAGGGCTAAATTAACAGTAATGTTGGATTTATGAAGCCAAATAAAATATTTTTGTTGTGACCATTTATTGAAAATTAATCTTACTGGGACTGTGTTGCAGTCTGTCAGTTTGGTTCTTTTGAAGGGAGCAAATCATTTTATGGGGGCCTTTCAGTGTATTGTAAGAAAAGGTCACATTCTTCAAGGTTTTGCCTGCTAGGGCTAAATTTCAAGCTACCCTTTCTCTTACTGTTCTGGCAGACAACAATTAACATTATTTGGTATCACAGGGCTTGAGAAATGAGAAATGAACTATAGTATTTTTAGATACAGAAGTTTTAGTGGAATTTATTGCCTGTTTGCTGTAATGAAGGACTAGTTAGCCATGCTAACTAACATTCTCTACAGGCAATGTCACAGCTTGCTGTGTTTCTGTAATTCTAGCTACTGAGCTCAAAATACAGAGGTAGAGCAGACAAAAGACCTATTGATTCAAGCTTGATTTTATCCATCTTTCAAGGGAATGTTTACTTGTTATTGCCTGAGCATTAGGGAAGGATGAAACCTTGTTGTTTTGAGACCATGAAGAGTTAATTTCTAGAGTTTTTAAAGGCTGTAGGCTAATTTTTTACAAAAATATTTCTTATTAATTTAATATTCATGAGATCAACTAACTGAATACTAAGCAGTGGATCTGGTTTTGCTGATGAAACTTGTTACTATTTTACTTTTTGATTTTTAGTGACTGTAGAATCTATTCACTGACTTTGCTCAGTATGAAAATTTGATAGTGCTTTTCAGGATTTGGACTTGACGCTAATAAATCCCAGACTTCTTGGGAAAACCTTAGCGTTGGAGAATAAGAACAGAGAAGTTGGATAAGGAAGTACGAGCATTTCCATACATGGATTTTTGTGCTGTTTGAGGGTGACAGGTGTGTTCTGTCCCTCAGTGCTGTGCAGGAAAATGGCTCAGAACATTTGTGTTAATGCCTGTTGAGAGATAGGATTGGAAACAAAATTGTCTGCCTGGTCCCTCTCGTAATTAGGAAGATTGAAGTTGAAAGTGGATATAAGGGAGTGATACAAAAGTTATCAGGAAAAAAACATTTACAACAATCCCATTAAATTAATTGTGGCAGTTACTTGAGCTCAGGAAGTCTTGAATTCTGAAGGCTTTTCACCAAGGGAGCGTGCAACTTTATGTCATGAATGAGCTTTAAGTACTTATATTTCTTGTTTTCACCAAATAGAAAATTTGTGAAGGTCAAAGTTATTTTTTTAAGATAATGCTTGTGAGAACCAACCCCTGTTAAAAATGAGTTACAGTATAAATTAAGCTACCTAAGCTTATGAGGCAAGTTTTATTGTGTTCAAACTCATTTTGGAGAACAGAGCTGACCTTTTATCTTCACAGTGTAGTTCTAGCTAAGGGATTCTATGTGCTTTGGCAATCTTGAGATTATTAAAAGGGCAAGTCCATACTGAATTCTGTCAAAGGAAAACCTCCATTTAAGCTTTTGCTTTGTTTTTGAAAGACCCATTTTTCTGTTTTTAGCTGAACCTGAAATTCTGTCCAGGATAATATCCAGGATATATCCCTGCTTACTTCTTGCTATTTAGGCCTGCTGCTGCTTCTGTCCATTAGGTTTGGAGCTGCGATACCACAAGAGCTGGCTAATGCTGCAGTTAGAAGTGTGCTTTCAGTTTACAGACATAAGCTGAGTTAATTTTAAGCCGATAGCTTGGTTTTTAGCAGCACAGAAGCTGAACAGATGTTTGAAAGACTAGTTTGCCCTAAATGCAGGGCTGTCATAGTGGGGTTGCTGTTGGTGTCCAAACTGGGTTGTTTAAAGCAAGCTCAGATTTACCGCACTGAGCTGCAGTCACACCTCTTACAGCTGTGTAATCGTAGTCACACGTAGATACTGTGCACAGACAGCTTCTAGTGGGCTGCAGCAGTAAGATGTGTTGATTGATGAGAGCAAACCCAAGTAGTAGCCTGTATTATCCTGATAAAAGTCCCCATTAATTGTGTTCCCCTTGCCACAGCTGTATTTCAGGTCTGGGGGATGTAGCAGGCAAGTATGAATTAGATTTCTTGAGTCTTTTAATTTATTACCCAGGTAGCCTCAGTGGGATTAAGGTTATGTTCAGGACAACTGCTCCTTTTTAAAACTCAAACAATCCATTGTGATTGTGCGTACAGGTTTGTGAACATACATATGCATATGTGTATACAGAGAACATATTTGTGTGAGTTTTAGGTATAGGATTTTCTGGGTATTAATAATCACAGCACGTGTCTACCTAAAAAATTACAGGTTTGACCTCAGAAGCTGATTTTCTAGCTCAAACATCATGACAGCACTTGACTTTACACTTGCTGGAATTCCTGCATCTTCACTGACTACATTTAGAACTGTAGGTGTTGAGAACACTTGAACATTAGTTTATCAGATGGAAGCATAGAGATTAGAGACAAGCTATGGAGCAGTTCACATAGATACTTGACACACACACAAGGAATTAGGGTTTCCAGTATAGTCTTTCATAAAAGCTTTTTTTACAAGGATCTACTGATGTGTAAGTGATGATTCCTTAAAATGTATACAAGGACTATAGATATGAATCCTTTAACATAGTACATAAAATGATAAATACATTTTTATCATTGGAAAGATAAAATTTCTGGGACTCTTCTTTATGGTAACTTCCACAGAGTGTTAAAAATGTTTTAAATATAACCATATTTTTATTTTTATAAAATGCACAATTTTATACATACGGAGTTGATAAGTGAGGAGGCTGTGTTCAGTCTCTTATTTCCATTAAGAAATAGTACACATTTTAATACGTCACCATGCAGTGACCTAGGTATATACTTTTAAAATGTCATTACTCTGTTTTTTTAAAAAGTGTGCAGTAACTGCCTCTTCTTGACAGTTTTTCTCTTTTCTTTGCCCTGACAGTATAGAATGTAGTACCTTGAAAAGTGATTTTCACATTCTGTGTAGTAATGTAGTAATAATTTTATCTGAGTTTGTTGAATTTGATGGTGTATTTGTAAAGTGAAATGTTATTTATTACAAAATATACAAAATATACATTTTCAGGATAGCGTTTTTAAACAATAAACTGTATAATAAATGCAATTGATGATGATGATGAGAATTGAACTGGTCCTATTTATAGTAACCAGGAAACTTCACTGATTTGTGGATTTTATTCTAAACTACACCTCAGTAGTGGGAAACACAAATTTTTAATAGACAAATGTAAGGAATTTTATATGAAACCGAAGAGTGTCCATACTCTCATATAGTGTGGTGCTCCAAGTAAGAAAAAAGTTCTTATTTCAGAGAACATTGGTATTGTTTGGTACACCTAAAACTCCTTTGGGGAAACTCATCCAAGAGAGTTGTTTCAGTACCTTTTTTCTTATTGTAAAGATAAGCTGTCAATATTTCTGCCAAACTCTGCTTTTTGAACAAGGAGAAGGAGTATTAAATAGGTCTGTCAGCACCCAGCCCCACTGAGACAAAATGCATCTTTACAAATACATAAGTGCTGACTAAACAAATTTTTTACATCTGAAGCGACTGTGTGTTGGACTTTACCAAGCACATTTGAAAGAAATTAGTAGTTTTTCCATTTCTGGTTGTGTTACAGATGTGATGGAAAGCCAGACTTCACTGTATAAGAATAGTTGCTTTGAGAAGTACCTCCTTGCACACACAGTCATTTAAATAAACAGGACTGGTTATTAGTGAAAGTTTGAGCTGTTTCTGGGAACGAATCACAGGATTAGAGTATAGTCAGGCTAGAGCTTACACCAATTTGATTGCTTTACATTAAGTTTATGCAAGTCTGTTCCTAAGGATACACTAACAGCAACAAGTAGAAAGTTAATTGTAGAGAAAGCTCTACCAAATATATGTGAATTTAGTTTGACGTGGATTAAAATGCACAGGTGTTCCAGCGAGTTTTAACCTCAACCTTCATTTGCAGTGCTTTGCAGTTACTCATTTAAAAGTATCAGTGTTGAGAACTGCTGGTCTCTACTTAAGCATTTTCTCTGTCATTCCCAGGAAAGATGTCTAGAGACCGGGCTCTCAGGAAGCAGCAGCAACTGAACAATTTGGTAGCAGTGGTGACAAAGCTTGCAAAGCCTGGAGATGTGATTGTGGATTTTTGCAGTGGAGGGGTAATGTATATTTCTGTTTGTGTGGTACCATTTATTTCAGCTTTCATCTTTGCAGTTCTAGGTGGTTGCTGCCACAAAGCTAAGCAGAAGTACAAATGCCAAAATTTTACCTGCTTTCAAAGGTTCTGTCACTGTTTATGGGATGCTCATCATGTAATGAGTGAACAGGTGGGAACACCAAAAAGTGATTCAGATTATGTCATTTGTTTTTGTTTTCACAGGGCCACGTTGGAATTGTTCTTGCTCACATGATGCCGTCATGTCAGGTAAATTCTCAATAAGAAGTACAGATGGTACAGGCTTTTTTTTATTTTTGGTCTCTGATGATCATCTTAAAAAGATGTGTGTGTAGGGAGGGCACGTGACATCACAGTTGCCTCAGTGGACTTAGGTTTGAAACATGGAAATTTTTAGCATAACTCCCAAATGTGCGTGTTGCTTTCCTGAGAAGACAAAAGTTGTAGTAAAATATAAAATATCTGAAGGCTGATCAATATTGGCAAGTATTAAATGCCTTCAATTGTTATTGGGTTTCCAGATAATAATTTTATAGATCACAGACTCTGCCACAAGTAATTCAGAGGTTTTCTCAACTAAGCTAGAAAGATTTTTGCTTGGTAATGTTGTACTTTGATTTCTCAGTTTTATTTTGCCTTACTTTCTCCTATGTGTGACATCTAGGTGGTACTCATAGAAAATAAGGAGTTATCTCTGATCCGTGCTAAAGACAGAAGTGATGAACTAGGTTTAAACAACATTTGGTTCATTCAAGCAAATTTGGACTATTTTAATGGGACTTTTAACATTGGGGTAAGTGATTATAACTTTTCCAGTTCAAAACTTCCATGTCTGGTTCATTATTCTTAGAATAACTAAAATAGCTGAGAGAAGAAAATTCTCTATGTACTTTCAGACCCTGAAAATAAATGAGATGAATGTTCTCTAGAATTCTGCAGCCCTGGTGAAGAATAAGGCATAAATAGGATTTTGTAATTCTCTAAATATTCCTGTCTTCTAGTTTTTTATTCTGTTAATAGAATATGAAGTTCTGTGGCAAGGCTCAAGCTTTCCATGCAAGACTGACTGTTCTTTAAATTGTCCATCTAAGGGCCTGTTTTGGCTGTAGCTGAGGACATTTAATGCTGAAGGTTTATGGTGTATGAACAGCGCTGTTTAACTATTTGGTTGGTTTATTTAATAAAGGAAAAGAAACAGTGCAGGAGAAAGAGGAGAGAATAAATGGTTTTAGCCCAGTTCTTCCAAGTGTAAATTTCCAATTCTCTGGCTTTATCTTTTGTGCTATATTGTCATATAAATCTCAGTGGATGAACTGAAGATCTATTTCAGGAATCTTGCAAATAATTTACTGAACTGTGTGTGTGAAATGCGTCTCCAATTTTGTGATCATTGGAATTCCTGTCTTAATTTTTGGGGGTTTGTTTTAAAGGTAAATACTACATAAATATTTCTGTAGGGTTTTTATTTAATAAAAAAGTGTTATACTCTCTCCTTAAAGTTTCCTGACAAGGAAAATATTGAAGTATATGTCAGAAGAATTCACTTGGAAATTCTTCATTTCCAGGCCTGTGATTTCAGTTTCTTTGACTTGATTTGTCTATTCAACAAACAAACCCGGAGCTTTCCCTTTTTGGGAGAGCTGCATCAATGTCAGCTTCAGAATAAGTGGGCATCATGCCATGATTCACTCTTCAGGATTAGCTCATTAACAGGATTAACTGTCCTTGGCATATTTAAGATGGGTGTTGCCTGGTTTGCTGACCTGTGTTTGAACATAAAAATATAAAGTTTAGCTGCTTTTGCCTATTTATATCATAAACACTGGTCTGATACAAAAATGGACGTAGAATACCATAATACATAGATAAATAAAAAGTTTATCAATGTGCCATATTTAAACCCGTCTTCTGAGACTTGTAAAGCTATTCACTCATTGCATGACTTCACCATTTTCAGTAAAACAGTAGTGTAAATGTGAGGAAGGACACAATGATGAATTCATTGGTTATAGTACTTGAAATTTAAAGAGGTATAGAAAAATGAATGTGACAAAACCATCATCTCTAGGTTCGATATTAGTTTAAAGTAGGTTTATATGCTTTTTAGTTACCTTGACATGAATGTATGTTATGTAGCTGTTTTTTTGCCTGTCTGGAGTTCAAAAGCAGGCTAAAAAGCACTATATTGACCACTTCCCTCTTTCTCTGCATGAAATTTCGGTGTTTATGAACTCTTGGGATAGTGATGGTCAAGGATCTGAAACAACACGTTTGAGTGCCAAATGTACTGGTGCATTGTACTATTACATGTAGTACAACCACCTACCACAATAAATTATTTCAGTTTTAAAGTGAAAGCTTCCAAATACTTGTGTGCAGTGTTCATTTACATGCCAACACCCAGAGGAGTCTGAGATCTCAGCTGTTTTTAATATTTCTGTAGTACTCACAGTATCTCAGCTAATTTATGAGAACAAGTTGAAAAGTTGAATGTTTGCTTGGAGAGCAGGGATATTTTTGAGTGTGTTGAGTACTCTGGTTTTTAAGATCACTAAAGTAAACCTGAAGTTTCAGGAAACATTCTTTTCCCTTTGCTTTTCTGTGTGCGCTGGACTGTTCTGGGCAGTTGCAGTACCAGAGGGCTAATACAGGGCAATGGTCTCACACTGCATTAGCTCTGTTTATCCCTTCAGGGGCCGCTTTGCTTTCCTGTGTCTACAGGTGTTTGGATTTGTGGACCAAATATCTGCATATCTGCTTCAGTCTTCACAATTTATTTTGTTTCAGAGAGTGAGTTGGATATACAGGATATCCTGAGAAAGCTTTGTCATTAATTTTGTGATTTTTTTTTTTCTTAAGTAAATTGGTTCTGAGAAACACAAAGAAGAAATCGGTTGGTGTAACAACAGGTCATGTGGGCTCAGCAAAGCTACTAGTTTTATCTGCTGCTGGTTTAAGGTCTCTTTTTCAGATGTGCAAGCAAAGTAGAGATCTTTGTTTTCTGCTTAGTTAGATGAGGAAGTAACTATAATTACATTCCATGCTAGTCTGATAGCTGTGATATTAAGACTATTTCTGATGTTAAACTAGTTTTATTTTCGTTGTTAAATTCACATGAGCAGAAAACTTTCATTGTGAAATTATTTTCATGTTAATTTTTTAATGTTCTGCTTGAGACAAAAATAGTTGTTTCCGTCTGTATGCAGTTACATTTCAGTTGGAGATTAATGGTCTGCTCAGCTGAGCTTACAGCAAGCAAACTGGAAACAAAAGACTTTGTTTTAATCTATATCTGAAAGCAAAGTTTTTATCTTCCCGTTGCTCTACCTTGAAAAACAACTTTAAATCCTGAAATCTGAGCTGGGCAGCTTTAAAAGCTTTTCCCTAAATTTACAGTGAACCAAAAGCAAAGAAAACAGTGTAGTTTTATATATCCACACCGCTGCATAAAATTACAAATGTCTCAAAAACGTCCTTAGCTCAATGAAAACACAGAGCAGTATCTATGCACCAGGCTTACTCTTTAAGGTACAGAGTACACGGCAGGAGGCAAGAGTAAGTAACGTCTCCCCTTCACCAGGCCTGTTTGGCATCACAGAGATGAGAGGGCTGCTTGCTTTTCCTTGCAGTATATTGAGTATATTGAGTACTGCAGTAACTTGCCTTTCTGTACGAGAGCATGAAGAATTTGGGTGCAACCTGTGTGTTGCCCAAACACATGTCAGTGTTCACAGGTAGTTGAGATGAAATGTTGTTCTAGTTTTAGTTGAAGAGCCCATCACTAAGAAAAAGAAAGAAAAGATTAAGGAGAAGAAAAAAAAAAGGAGGGCAAGTTGTGTTTGATGCTTCCCCCCACCTCCAGTGTTTATTTTTCTAAAGTTTTTACTCAACATCTTAAATTCTAATGATCTAAAATTATGTTAAATTTTCTCCGTTGAATGTGACCTTCAGGTATATCTTTTACTTCTCTTACTGCTAAGTTGAAATCCAGTTTTGAAATAGTTCTTTGTGTTTCTAAGTCCTTTTTGCTTGACAAAAGCGTTCGACTAAGTACCACAAATAGCTTCTCTGTTACTATTTTTCTGGAACTCTGTTTTTAATTTATTTGATATCACAATGCAGTGCACCTGCCTTCTGAGTACTTTTGGTGAGTGACCCTTCTTCAGTGTTGATGCTGAACAGGATGTATTTAGAATGTTGCTATAAGGAATTTTCTTGTTTCCTTGGTTTTTGTTTTTACTGCTGTAGGTGGCTCTGCACGCCTGTGGTGTGGCCACAGACATGGTGATTGAGCACTGCATCCGGGCGCGGGCAGCCTTTGTCATCTCCCCGTGCTGTTATGGCTTCATTCAAAACACAGTCAAGTTCAAATATCCACGAAGGTAAACGAAAGCTAACAAGATAAGCCTTAAAATATGAACTTAAGCGATGGAAGAAAATGCTAAAAGAGTATAGAATTAATCAATGGAGGATCATTGTGAATTTCCAGGCTAAGCTGATTCACACTTAGAATGAAACTGTTTCCTCCTTTGTCTTTGCCAACCCATCATGAAAGGGAGGCAGATTAGTAATTCTTGGATTATTTTTTTTCTGGATTTATCTATTCATAGTTCAGGAGACTTTGTTCAAGGAGCATAGTAAATACAGTACATAATATGCAGACCTTTTACCTTTAAATCACAAAGTTAATAGAAAACTCACAAAAGTTACTGTAAGAAGAGGAATTGACATTTTAGTGTTGCAGAAAGACGTAAGCAATCAGCTTAAGAAGTGGGTCTGCTTTATACCGCAGTTTACTGCATGTGAAACTTCTCTGATTTATTCCCAAGTAGACAAGCTCTCCTGTATTTCAGTTCATATTTTTAGGATTTTTTCACTGGACTGTGTACATATTTTGTCTTCAAATCTACCATGTAGGAGATACTTATGTATCTTCTGCTTAAGAATTTTCATGCCTTTGCTATAAATAAAATGTAAAAGATAAGCATAAAGTGGCTGAAGAGGCTATAGCCTTCTGAATCAGAACTAGATGGAAGAAGAGGGTTGTGTTTTGGTTGGCTTTTTTTATCTTTCTTTTTTCATAAAACTGAGCTTTGCATTTTAGATGCCCAAGATTTAATTCTGCTAGGAATTGACCAAAGTATATATTTGCTAAAATAACAAACTGAAACATGCAGTCCTAAATGGAATCAATAAATCTAAAAAAATCTTATGCATCCGTGTTAAATATTTTTCATATTTTCATATTTTTCTGTAATACCAAAGTGTGCTGGCAAAGAAATGTGTAGAGTAAATATTTAGAATTTTGATAAGCTTTGGATTTAACAGTGTTTTCTTAGTACATTTGATTCTTCCATCTCTTTGTGTGTGTCCATTTTTGTTTTCTCTTGTGACACAATAAAACAAATAAGTCTTCTTAAGTAAGAGGCAATAAAATTTTAAGCCTTTTAAAATTAGCAGGCATATAGCTTTTTTCAGTTGGTTTCTTTTAAAATTGACTGTATAATGTTGGGCTTTTGACCAGTTACATTTTTGGACCACTAAGACTAGAAATGCTCCCTATGTTAGAAAACTTGTTGCTATAGATGCTGCAAGAAGATAAAGTAGGGTTTTGTCTTAGCTAAAATTTTGAATCTAACATCATAAGCCTCTGTAGAAAATTATTAACCCTATTTCAAGCTGCATTTTAAGGTTTGCTTTTTCTTTTTTTTCTTGTGTTATGTGATCATAAAACAGGATAGTCTGCCCATATCACATAGTGTCTGTGTTCTTTGTAGAGGCCCCTTAGTTTTGTGATACAAACAAAATATATGCTTGTCTAAAGTATTATTAAGTATATATAAAGTATTTATATGACGATGAGGAAGGAACAGTAAATCTGTGTTAGTATTTATAATGATTCAGAGAGACAATCTTTTTATGAAAAACATAATAGGGAAAAAAAAGACACCATCAGGTACCCTTTTTCCCTTTTCTAGTGAACGGGAACTGCAACAGGGTTTGGTATTTTTGAAAGCCTTTCTGTAGGATACAGATACTGCTACTTTGTTTAAAATGTTTTCAAGTGTTAAATGATTGTTCCTATTTTTCACCTCTGCTGGTTTTAGATGTTAATTAAATTGGTCTATTTATTTATTTTTTCAGTCATCAGTTCAAAGAAATTTTGTCCTACAAGGTATGTAAAATGGCATGGGGGGAGGTTTATGGGCAGTTTGCTGTGTTTCACTGGGTCATCTTATCAAATGAAATATAGGTGGTTATCTTTTAATTGCAAGGAGTGGCATGTGTTATGTGCAATGTTCATTAATAATGCAGATTTCATTGTGTTTTCTCTCCACCATCCATGTTTTAAGGCTTTTCTTCTTCAATAAAATTAAATAGCTTCTCCACAAAAAAACCACCTTGTTTTATCATAATCTATAAGTGAACCATTCCTAAAGTACTTCAGCATGTATCCATTAACAATTACAAGATGCCAATTTATTTAGGTCTTAAATGGAGCTGTTATTTTCTAAAAATCATTAGATTTTTCCCTCTGATTTATGTCTAAAAGATTGGACATACTAAGTAGGAAAAGCTTATACTGATCAGCAAGAATTTTATGCAGTATTGTTTTAAAAATGTTGCTCAGAATTATTTTAAAAGTATTCAAGTGTGTTTTGACCCTGCAAAGGAAGGGTCTGTGGAGATAGTCTGAGAGAAATGTGGGAGAAAGAATCAATGAAGCAGAGTGAAGATAACAGGGGAGTGAAAAAGGACAAGAGCAGAGAGGTGGACAGCAGAAAACTGATACTGATCTGTTAAACTTTGTTATGTGCATTTAGATGCACTTAATGTGGCATGGAAAGAAAATGTTTCCTTTTGAGAGAAGCAAGGTTGTAGAGAAACTTTACTGAATTTTCGTGTCAAACCCTAGGCAGGGGTCTTAGTGTTTACAATGTAGAAATTAATTTTGGAGATGCAGAATAATTCTTCATAACAGAAATATGAAAGCAAAGGAAGGCATTTATAATATCCAGATGTTTTTCTGGGGACAGTGAGCAGTGCAAAGATGCTGTATCTGGCAGGAAAATGGAGATTATCCTTTTTAATCCTCAAATAAGAGGGAGTTTTAAAAACTAAGAAAATTTCCAGCCATCTTCTAAGGGAAATTCAGATATCTGCTAGTGCACTAATCTTGCATTCATGACAGTCTGGTTTATGTATGTACACTTTACTAATTCACACAGAAATAAATGCCCATAGATTGAGATGACAAAAGCCGCACAGTGGATTGGGACCTGTCATTATTTCCCCCCTTGTTTAAATTTCTATGTTTCTAACACATAATCACAAAGAACTCGGGTTTCAGTTCAGAAAAAATTCGTTTACTAACATTATTAAAAGTAAACCAGTTAACAATACAGAGGGAGATGGTGACAGTTATAAAGTCAGGGATGCCTAGATCAGGATAGTGTGCATAACCTCATTACAACTCAGTGAATTTTTTTCTTAATCTGTTAATCCATGGAGATTTAAATCACAGGGTTTGTCAACACTGTAGATTCCAGCATTTTATTATTCGTGTTGCAGAGGGCACAGGAGTCAAAGACAAGGCTAAAAAATATTGCTGTTCTTAATAACGTAAGAGTCTATACAAATGGTCTGGGCTGGTTGGTGCCTCCAAAATCCTAGTTATAAATAACTTTTGTTATGCAGCTAGCTGTATGCATTTTTATATTTCATATTAATAAATTGTTACAGGTTATTGGCTGGCAGCCAAAGTTGCCATGTGTTAGCCAGACACTGTCTGTGTCAGCCCCTCCAGTTCCCATTTTGAATTAATATCTCTTATCTTTTATTTTTGTGAGATCTAAAAAGACATCCAGAAGTCTGGCATTTCCAAAACTTTTTTGATGAGAACATTATGCTGTAATTCATTAGTTTATAGTTGCAAAGAATAAGATATCTGTAGATTTCTCCTGTGATACATTTTGAGACTGTTTCTCAAGACACAAGGAGAACTGGAAAGTAGAACTGTATAATTTGCAAATACTTTTCACTTTGGAAATTTAACAGGAATTGAAGGTAAGGGTGTTCTAGTAAGCAAATTAACTGTTTATGCACATACAAAGTTTGGGCAGTCTATAATCTTCGTTATTTTAGAAATGCTTTTTTTCTTATTTCTCAAAATTTAATGTGTGTCATGGGTAAAAAATGTAGCCATAACATGCTCAAATTTATCTCTTTGGATCACCTCTCCAAGAAGCCAAGGCGTTGGTGTCAGTCCAGATTTTCAGGTTAGGTGACAAAGCTTACCTTGGCTCTGGTCTGGTGCAAAGAGCTGGAACACTGATGCTGCAAAGAGCCAAGTTGTATTGGGTGCCTGAAGGCTGGTGAGGAGTTGTATGCTAAGATGAATCTTTTCCTTCTCCTTTAAATCCCTCTTTTTCTCCCCAAGCTGCCTTTCACTGCTGCTTCTCTCCTAGTAGTGGCCACATTGCCCCTGGCTCTCTTTCTCCTTCATTCTCCAGTACTCATGTCTGGGTTAACATATTCAACTCTTTTGTACTATAAAAACAGCCACATTTGAATGGAACTGGGTGGGTGGAGTGTGTGTAACTCCTAAATGTTTTATAACACGTTCTCATTTTGCTTCCATATCTTTTATGAAGCTGTGAGCTGGAAACTTTCATGCCAATGAGCTGTTCTAGGGAACAAATATCCTTGCCTCAAGATAGTGTAAATTTATTAAAATGAGTAATATTTGAGTATCAAATGGTGGAAATATTTTATTTTGTAATATGTAAGAAAATTTTTTGCAGTCAGGTGTCTATTAAATTTATGGGTTGGATGGAGTGTACTGTGGGGTAGTTACCATCTTGATTTAATATGAAGCTTTTTAGTGGAATAAAAACTCTTGGATGTTAATGTCCCTCTAATAAAAAGCTGGAGTAAGTATCCTTACTTCAGAATACTGAAAGAACCTGAAGTGTCTGTAGGTGAAGTTGCTCTCTCCACCTGGTACAAGAACCAACTCCTTAAAGTCATAATTTTATATCAGGCAAGAATTAAAAAAAAAAAAAGGTTTTGATGCAAGACACATGCCTTTTTTTCAGAACTATAGCTCTGAAAGTTTTGCTTAGGGGAGAGCACTTTTTGTTGTTGTCTGTTTCTGTTTTCTCCCTGTGACATTGTAGGAGACTTGGGAATGTTGTACAATTCTAAGATGGTTCTGATTTACACTGTCCTGTACTTAATATTGCAGCTGTCCCAAAGAGCACAGCTGTCATCAGAGCATTAATTTCATTGCTACACCTGCAAGGCTTTTTCTTTCACCATCTGGCTAACTTGCATTCCTTGGCTTGGCTGGTCTTTGAGGAATCATTATGCTGACATAGGTGGTTGGATTTGAAGGCAAATGAGGATATGGGGTTCTGCCCGCTTGTGTAGTGATCCAAGCAGGGAATGAAATGCATCCTCCACTGCACCATGCCCTGGGTGACAGGACAGGAAGAAATCAACAGCGGCTGTTGTAGAAGCCTTTGCAAAAACTTCTAGTGGGACAGGGAGGGGTTGAAACTGCATTATGATAATTTTGGTGGAGGAGACTTTCCTATTCACAGCCAGATATTTTTTGCCTTCAGGATCTTCAGGGCAGAGGAAGTTTGACCATGAGGCTATTCTTCTGGGATTCAAAATCACTGCTTGGAGAAATGTGCAGTAGTTCAAATCACTGTTTAAGAATTTTATCTTGGCTGCTTATTGATGCAGAGATGCAGCCCTGTCATGACTGTACTAAAAGAAGACTGTGTTGCTTATCAGTTACTGAAGGCAAAATTAGTCTGCAGTATGTCTTTGAAGAATGCTCTCCTGTACATACTGCATCCAATTCAATTGCTGAAAAGGATTAGAAAGTTTAGCAAGAAACAAATACTGATGAGGAGAAGTGAGATAGTGATTACAAACTCTTGATTTACATGCATATTTGCAGAATAAAAATTGGGATTTGCACACAGATAAATTTTCTAGAAATATAGTCTTCAGTGTAATAGCACTTTTAATACTTTTAAACCTTTAATTAGATTTTTCTGCTTTATCTTTTTTTTTTTTTTTTAGGAGCACATGATCCTTTGCAGGTTTGCAGATCAGACAGCTGCTCAGCTTCCACCTGAACGCAGGCTAATTGGTATGAATTTCTGCAGCTGTTTTGTAAACCATCTCAGTGATGATTTCACTTCGATATATAATGGAAAAAGTAGACCTTTATGAATTAAGTTGCTGTCGTCACGTAAAACTTGAAAAATTTAAGTTTTGTCACATTTCACTCTTGCTCTTTCATTCTATGGTATACAAACTCCTCCCTTCTTTCAAAATCACCAATATGAGATAGAGAGTTTGCATTTTACTGATTTTTTTTATTTTATTTTATTTTATTGCTTGACCTTTTTTTCCCCCTACCATTCTATGAAAAGCATGAGATCTTGGTAAAGTTCACTGAAGTCCTGCTACTGCCAGTTTATCTTACATTAAAAGCACATACTATTCATAGTAGTGACTTTCAGTGTGCCTCTACTATGAAAAGTCCGTGCTTTTTATGTAAGATAAACAAAAAAAGTAAGGGCAAATTGCAGAGGTTGGGCTGGCTTTGGTCAGAAGGACAGCAAAATACAAACCACTTCAAATATCTGGCATAAGCTTTGACTTACAAAAGCATATGATGTGATTCTTGTTCTGATGGAAGCTATAAATGAGCTTTCAGGTCAGAATAGATAGGCAGGGCTTGGAACTCTAAGAACATAACTCTGCATTCTTGGCTTAGAAGAAATACTTACAAACTACATTAAAGCAGTAGTAGCAAATAATCATAATGTTTTTTTAAAGCTTAATTTGAAGCATTCAAGGTATTTCTTATGCTTGCTGCACAAAAAGAAAGTTATACAGATTCTGTGTAAAAGCTGATGAGAAATTTTTCAGCTTCTTTTGTTATCATCACAGTATTTGAAAAAAAGAAATTAAAAAGGGCAGTATTCAGTTACCAGTGTAGCACCCCACACTGTAGACTGAAAATTGAAATAGGATCCAAAATTATTTTTTTTTAATTTTTTGAAAGATTGTAATTTTTATCTGTTGACCATGTCTGAAACTGCAGGGTTTTTTCCCACAAATGTAACTTTCATGTATTTTGCTCTGACATAAAAACATAAATATAAATCTTATTCTCCTCTTCCCCTGTATCATTGCTTTTTTTGTTTTCAAGAATTTTACTTTTTCTTTAAGTTCCATGTAATACTAGTCTGTTTCATTGAAGATGGTTCCCGTTTTCCTGTTCTGCTTCAGCTTTGAAACTGATTTTGTGGGAATCTTGTTTAGCAGTATTTTTAAGTTTTCCTTGCAAACAATTGCATGAGATCAGTGTTACAGGCATGGTGAGAATGTTTTTGGTATAAATGCATAGTCAGGTATTGAGAAAACTGTGTATTTCATTTAATAAGAGTATTCCTGAACAGGTGGAGGCTTTTTCTTCTCTGTTGTAAATGGTGGCAAAATCACTTATTCTTCTACTCTTTGAATATTTTAGGATTATATTGTAAACTACATGTTAGCAATTACCACTGAATTTATGCAGCTTCAGAGAAGTGACAAATAATTTGCTTTCAATTAACTGTTAAGTTAAAATACAGCGTTTATCTGTGACTGTCATTGCTGAAACAACACATTTTTCGAAGGAGTTATCACCGATTTCTGTAGTATCTGTGAAGGTAAAAATACGCAGTTGAACCCAGTTCTGCTGCGCACAGCAGTTCCCTTTTAAATGAACAAAGTTCTGTGTGTCATTTTCACTGGGCATGTGGCTTTTACACACAAATGAGCAGTGCAGACTGAATGGTTAAATGGTTTTGTGGACATTGCTGCAGCCCACCTGCTTACATAAAACTGCTCCACGCATTTCACACAGTCTTACTGAGAGCACCCAGGGAACCAGGCCCCAGTTGTGACAATCCCAGCTGCCCTTTAGTGTGTGTGTACACAGGGAATAATAACGATGTTGCTGTCAGTGGCGGGAGTGTGTACATGCCATTTCGTTCAACCAGCCACAGAAGGTGATCTTCTATGAAGCCACAAATGTAGGAAGAATAGTGCCACAAAAAGTAATTTGCAGAGTTGTGTCCTGGGTTTATAAACTGCTAAGTTCTCCCTGTGATGTATTGATCCATACAGGACTTGAGTTGCGAAGTTCTTTTTCAGGCCCTCCCCTATTACTTTGTCTCTAAATTGTCTCCTACCCAATTACTACCCCTCTCAAATTCCAAGCCACCAACAGAACAGAGTCCAAATGTCATAATGTTGGTGAATTCAAAGTAGTGACTTTATTTTGTAACTAAGGAATTCAGCTGAGAAGGAGAAGATAGTTCTGGCCATCAGCTCACTGTGGAAAGACAGAATAGATTGGACTGAGTACTGTATTAAAGTGTGATGTGCACCAGCTGTTCTGAAATACAAGGATTCTGAGGAGCCACCTACCAAAACTTCTACAGGCACCTAACCAGGGTGCATCACAGGGCTTACGGTGGTACAGGTGCAAAAGTTCTGTATGCATTCAGGGAAGAGGTAAGCAGTTCCAGAGGAACTACAGAGGAATATGCCAGACTCATATCCTGATGGTAAATGTGATGTGCTCCTGTGTCTTCCCTTCATCTCAGATCCCAAATATATTTAACTATACAGTTTTGTCAGGAGTAGGAAAAGAGGTAGGATCGTTGGCTTTGAGACCGAAGGAGGATTGTGCCCTGTTCAGGACTTGAGACTGTATGACTATTAGTTATAAAACATTTCAGGGAAGTGTTAAATCTTTCTTATGATAGAGTTTCAAACTGCTGAAATACAATCTGACAAGTCAATTTGGTATTTCAGAACATAATAATCAATTATAATGAGTAAATAAGTAAAGACAAATGGTCCCATCAACTTGGCATGGCTGTATTGTAATAGAAATGTCTAAGCTGAAAAACCCCCTTGCTTTATCCTTCCTGTTTTTTCTGCAGATTAATCTGAGATAAGCTTAATTTGCAATACCAATGTAGTATTTTTGTTTACAAGCAGTTACATTAATATGTCTCAAATCAATTAGACTGGTTAATTTTTTTGTATTGTAGTCTTTTGCTGAAGTTCAATAATCAGAGATTTTCAGATTTTAGATGGAAGTACAGGAGGAAAACAGTTATGCTTAAAAAGGGAGTAGAAATTTGGCAATTCAGAGAGCTAAGGGGTAAACAAGGAATTTTTCTTCCTTCTGTGGCCTTTACATGAAGGGATGGATTTTTCTGTACATTTTGAGAAAGGCATGACTGTTTTTAAGCTTTTTCTGTATGTAAAGATTTAATAATCTTCTCAAGATCTTTGCTAAATGAGGGTTACAAGTCACAGATGTGATTTGGAACTATTAATGAGTGTCTATTTGAAGTAAAATAGATCAACATAGTTTTTAAAGTAGATGTGGAACTTATTTTTAGATAGCTTACTGATGTGTTTTCCTAACATTGGATATTGAAGTGCACGTTTCTGATAATGTTTCTACATTCTGAGTTTCCATGCTCTCCTTTGCTCTCCTTTTAGGAAAACATTGTATGGGACTTGTGGATCTGGATCGGGCATGGGCTGCAGAAGAACAGAACTACTCTGTCCAAGTGATATCTATGGAGCCAGAGAGTTGTTCTCCAAAGAACAATATGTTTGTGGGCACCCCTACTTAGAGTGTGAAACTTGCGTTCCATTTGAAATTGAACATAAATCTTCAGTGCATAATGTCATCCAGCAGATAGAAGCAGAGCTGGGAACCAGACATCACGCATCTTGAACGCATTGCACTCGGAAAAGGAAGCAGCCCAAAAGTCTTAAAAAGCCAACTGCATGCAGAGCATCACAAATCAACTTGTGATGTGTCATTAAGCAACTTTTGGTTCTCTTCTGAGAAGTTTCTGGATCTAATGACTGTGCATGGAATTATATCCATCTGTAAAGGTTTAGAAAAAAGTTGGTCTCATTGAAGGGAAGGTGGTTTCCTTTTCAGTAAACCTGTTTCTTGGCTGCTTAAAAATTACATTCATGGTCAAAACTGCATTTGGGTTTATAAGCAAAGCAGTTATCAGCCAGCAGTGCTGATCACTAGGGGAACACAAGAGATCAGATTTATGGTGTTAGTGAAGAAGGATGTGGAACAGGTGGTGGCTTGACTTTGCTAAAGAATTCCATACTACTGTAGGAAGGTTATTTTTAATAAAAGTTCATCAGATTACTTTGGGCCTCATTCTGTTTATTAAAAATTTATTCAAACTTGCCAATAATATTTTAACAAGATTTAAGTATTAAGTAATACACAAGGATTCTGTTAGTAGGTATTTGAAATTGTTTAAAGAAATCAAGCCCCTAGTTATCCATTGCCCAGATAGTGGGAGCTAGTGATGATGTCAGCAAATGCATACTTCCTTGTCACCTTTGCTAATTGAAGTGTATTGCCTCCTATTTGTAAGAAACTCTGCTATCAGAAGAAATTTTTAACAACAGTTCATGTGTCTATATACTCCATCTTCATTGATTTTATATTCAGTTTAAAATTTGGTCAAAGTTGTGATTGTGGAACTATTTGAAAAGATCAGTCAGTCATGTTACTGTAAAATGAAAACAAACCTTCTGTGTTCAGTTTTCTACCCTAATTTAAAATCATCTGTTGACACACAATGGAAAATAGCTCCTAACGAAAGTTTTGCTGCATGTTTAAGGGTTTTACACATTTATGAATTCTGCTGTGTTTTAATTTAAATAATCATAAGTTCGAAAACTGTGAACATAGCTTCAGTGCATGTGGCAAACTGAATTACAAACAATAGGTATTAGAGGGGAAAAAAGGTTCCTGAAATATTTTATTCTTCATAGATAATTAGATATCTAAAAGATCTAAATGCTTGGGGTTTTTTTTCATTTGAAAAACTGAAGGATGCTGCCCACTTATTTAGAAGCACGAAAGTGAGCAAAAAGGAGTGAATTTCTACCTTTAGCCTGAGTTCTTTAGTAGATAATGATGGAATACTTTTTCTGCAACTTTTTATAGTTACAGGAGTAACTGGAGCTTGGTATGGCAATGGTGTAAATGGCAGGTATAAAATACATGGCTACACCAGTAGTCTCCAGGTTTTTCTCTCATACTTGCCCAAAGAGAATTCAGTTTCTAAGATAGTGGTGTGTCAATCTGAACATGTTAAATTACTTTTCTGGAGTGAGAAAATGTCTCTTCATGACCTTTTTGTGCTGAAGGAAGAACTCATCAAGGTGAGATACCTGTTGGAAACTTTGATGCTGTTTACAGTAAGGATTTTCATACTGCTCTGCTCCAGGCAATGAGTAGCAATATGAATGTTTTAATTATGGTGATGTTGAATATTTGGCATGGTCTGATGTTATACAATAATAAATGGCTTTCAGTAGAGCAAAAATCTGTGCTGTTACATGCTTCACAGTTTCTACAATACCTGTATCAACAGTCTATAATAGTTTTTTGATCTCCCTGAAAAGAAGGAATGTGGGATGTGCCACAGGGAGCGTGTGTGCTACTGAATAAAGGATAAAAATCTCAGTATTTCTTAGAGTTGGAAAAGGAGCTTTATTTGAACAAATAGTCTAAGAGATTATTAGAGGCTTTGGATGGTCAAGAAAAATAATTACTCACACAAGAATCCAAATACCAATCTCTGCTTCATATGGTGGATTTTTTCCCCCATTTTTTTAAAGTACCTGTTTTCATGTTAATGACAGTTTCCCACAGGTGTTTCTTGTTTGTAACTTAAGCAAATTATTTTATATCTGCTGCCCCACATAGAAATAGGCTTCACAGGAGGAAAAGGTTTATTAGAAGCAAGGGAGAAAAAGTGGAGCTGTTTATATGTGTCATGACATCCCATTTTTCTTGGATGAGCCAAACTATAGAAAGTGAGTTTGTAACATTTTTTTTTTTTTCCCCCTAAAGACTGGGAGTATTTTGATGGCATCTCAGAGTATCTGTCATCTTGATGGCTTAAAGGATTAGTGAGACTGCGTGCCATTTGTAATACTGCTTTGTGACCTTGTTGCTATTGTCATCAATGGGCTCTGATTTCTTCTCAGAACAGAATCTTCCTCATGTCAAAGGATGGAGCTATATTATTATGAATAGTAAAGAAAGATACTTGAGATGAAATTATGTTTATTGAAAACTGAAGAGGAGCAGATGGAAAAAAAAGTATAAAAAGCAGAAGATAATTGCAACAACTAATAATACCTAATTTACCACAGATTAAATTGCTAATCTATGCCATGTACTTTTCTCTAGAAATGTGAATGCAATTCTGTTACTTTTTAGGTATGTTACTTTGCTCTATGTTTTTGTATACGTAAATAGTAAGGAATTAATAGAGCCTAGAATTTCCCAGACAAGGTGAGTAGACAGCGTGGTCCTGGTGAGTGAACAGCTGTTGTTCTTCTAGCAGCTTGTTATGCAAGGAGCTAGTTTGATGTCCAAGGTGCATACCTAAATACTATTTGTGTTTGCTTTGTGTCTGGCCCCACTGGGACCAGCTATAGGATGAACAAAATGTTGTCCTAGCACAGTCATAATTTTCAATAATTTTGACAGTCGTCTTCCATGTTACCCTTATAGCCTGTAATGCTGAGAAAAGTAAGCTTATAACAGGAAACAGATGACCAAACTGAACTGAGCTCCTCTATCTGTTGGAGTGAGTCGTCTGTGTGTACATATATCTTCATTTTTGATTTTTCATTTTTGTCTTTAGTGTGTTAGTTGTTTGCTTCCTCAGTCCTGTTGCCACATTCAGGCAGTGGTAGTAATAAGCAAGGGACATTCCTAGTAGATAAATTACAAGTTGTCAAAATTACTCAGTGATCATTCTTAGAAAGACACATACAAAATGATTTATTCATAGGATGGCCATAAATTTTAGACTGATGTTTTCCGTTCCTCATTATTGCTTGACTTTTAGCTACCTGGTAGATGCAATGACAATAACCAGAAATGTTGGTTTAAATAGCTTTATTCCTAGGTGACATGATTTGCTAGGTATTCTCATTGAAAAGAACAATTAAAAAACCCTTTATGGTCAAGTAAATTTGAGCTTTAAGTAACCTGCAATGAAATGGCATACAGCTGATTTTATAACGGGTTTAAATAGATGGTCGTTTGGCTAGACACCAGCCGTGGCTATTTGCTTTAAAATTTTGATTTAGCATTAGTAATTTACCCTTTCAGTGAATATATATGTATAATTTTAAAGAAGTATTGAGCTGTAAAAGCATTGATTAGCAAAAAGTAACTGAACAGTTGAAGTTGGTTTCAGTCTTAGTGCTTAGTTGTCAGCACAAAAAAACCCCACATTTTCCTTTAAGCCAGATACTGCTTTCGGTGTTTTCGCCTGGGAGCATTTTCCTGTCATAACAAATTCCTGATGTACAGTCTCAGTCTAAGTTCCTGTGACTTTATTACCATTCTTTTCTAACAAAAGGAAAATTTAGGTATCATACATTTACCTCTCTGTATGTCTAGTGTTACTTATATGCCTCTAATAAAATAAAGACAACCTCTGAACTATCCATGCTCAGACTTGCACTTAAACTACCTGGCTGTCATGGTTTTGGTTCAGTAGCTTATGCTTAGCAAGTTTCAGCTTATTACGATTATCATTAAAAGAAATTAAATTTTCTACATTAATATATTAAGATTCTATACAAACAATAAAACTGAAATCAAAATAATTTTCTCTTTGCTTATTGCTTTTATTTAATGAAAAATTGAATGAAATATCCTGCTCTGCAGTCTTCTCTTCAAAGTGAATTTAAGAAAATTACCTATATTTTTAAAATAGGTGAGGGTGTTGAGGATAGTTTTATAATAAGCCACTTAGGTCAGTTAAAAAAAATAGAAGGAGAGGAGTTAACATTATCCCAATATTAGCCTCTAAAAAGCTGATCAGAAGTTGCAACTTGCCTTGGTTTCTGTTTCACTTGCAGTATTTCAGGCCCGAAATGTGTTTTCCTGGACATTAAACCTGCAGAGCGGAATAGGAGTGAGTGCGTGTGAGCCTTGGTGAGCTGCTGTCCCTGTCCCCACCACAGGCACGTGCCATGCCTTGGGAACGTGATGCGCTCTCACTTTCATTTTTTCCCCTTGGTAACGTGGGAATAATGTTACTCATTTTCACTTAGAAAACAACAGACTCCAAGTATTAAGAATGCCTAAAGGAGCAGCTGGAAGCTGCACCTCTCAAAAGCAAAGGAATACGGCTACAGGACAATAACAATTTTCCCCTTGACAGTCTGTAGTTGCTCAGTGAGGCTCGTCATCATCCTATGCCAAGGACCAGAGGCTGAGATGTACTGAAATACCACCCAGAGCCCCAGCAAACCCTTCCTTCCAGTGCTAAGCCTTCCTACTCCTTCTTTTGGTAATCCTTTTAGTAATCCTTTACTTATCTCCGTGTGCATGTAGAGGGACATTTCCCCACAGTGGATTTAGAGGGACTGGTCTGCAGGGTTGCTTTGGGGAGTGCAGCCCTGTTCCTGTGCTGAGCCGTGTGGGGAGCCAGATGTCTCGCATCGCCCATCAATAACCTGCCACGTGTCCCTGGCAGCCCATGAGGGCAACACAGAACCTCTTTCACTTGGGTGGGTCCCTATGGTAGAGAAAAAAACTTGCCTGTGGGCAACCACAGCCATGGTGATGGGGCTGAAGGGCTGGACTGGTCACTGGACTTCTGCCACCTCATGGAGTCCAGTTGTTTGCCTATCCACAGCTCAAAATCAGCATCTCTTAAAATTAATCTTTTCTTTTTGGAAGTTAATAAACTTGTTCCTTCCTGAGATGGAAAGGCAGGAGTTGTTTCAGAGGTCCTACACCTTGCTTCAACACTGGCCTGCATGGGAGGAGATAAAACAGGTATGTGGCCTTTACAGCTTCCCTGGGATGTGCAGAGAATGGGCAGGAGGTTTCTCTCTCCCTCTCACAAATGAGTGATGAATATTTTCAATAGCAGGTTTAATTAAAAAGTGTTGGGCCTTACCAAAAAAAGTCTCTCAGCCCCCTGCTGTGGTAGTCTAGCAGCGATGAAGGAGATCAAGCTCAATAGCCTTCAAATTATTGACTTACTAAAAGCTGCCCCTCCTTTTCCTCAGTATTTCCTCTTCCCTTACCTGTGAGGACACATTCCTGCTAAAAGCCATCCAGTCCTGCCCCGAAACATGAGTGGAGCCAAACTTAGCTGTACCTGGAGCGTGAGTGGACAGGCTCCCTGTTTCATAGTCCCGTAAATCCACTTGTGCTTCATCTCAGCTTAAATGATTTTGCTTTGCAAAAATGTTGGGTCCAAAGGGCAGAAGTTTAGATTAGAAAAATCCTAAAGGAGATGTCAGGCTTGATATAAAAATGCTAAGATGCTAAAGTAATTCCAAATAAGTATTTAATATATGAATAATTAAGTACCTCCTACCAGTATCAAAGCATTGAATATGAGAAATGAATTATGCAAATACAATAACTGAAACCTTTGCTTCAGTTCCCAGACACAGAGTTCAGGAAAATGGGAAAGTCATCTTCACCCATTCTTAAACTTGCAACATGTTGCCAATTATCTAAAAGCAAGAGTTATCATAACAGAAATTTTTGTAAGAAATTACCCTCCTTACGTAGACCATGAGCTGAAAATATCGTTACACTATCCACAGCGTTAGATAAATTTCCACCATTCTCCCCACAGCTGAGAGCACTCATGGTACCAGGGGCTGAGGAGCAGCCCTGAATCTGGCAGGGCTGAGACAGGGTGGCTGCCTCTCTCAGGAGCCCCAGCCAATCCCTTTGAATGCAGCTCCAGTGGCAGACTGACTAGAAGGCAAATGGAATTTTGACTTTTTTTGTTGTCTCACCTTTCATAGCAGAGGAGGGTCTTGAGAGGACGGTGCTGTCCCCAGGAGCAGAGAAACCTCCTCCCAACCCTATTGTGAAATGCTGGCAGAGGAATAGTTGAACACCTGAAAATGTCAAGACTTCAGAGACTTGAAATAAGGATCTAAACTGTTGGATTTTCAAGAGTTTGAAAAAAAAATTGATTTAGTTGCTGTTTACTAGGATAAAAGTTAAAACAGTCTCCTAAGAGTTTTCAGCAACAGACTAATAAACATGGAGGAGGAAGGTTAGGAAGGATTTGAGTTTCTTTTTTAGGGGGTGTTTGGTTGAGTTTCCCTAGCCATGGAAAGGCTACAGTGTTACTAAGGCTGAAGGTTGTGCACACACCCAAAGAAAAATATTTTCTTTGAGAATAACTGATATGTAAACAAGCTGCTGCATTTAGTGTTGTAATGTTTCATTTACCATTGCAATTAGAATTTGGAGTGTTTTGAAGGAATGTATTTTTGAATGTATGAAGTTAGTTGGAGCTGTTAGCACTACAACTGTGTTGTAGCTCCAGCTCCTTCAATTATACCAATATAATTCTCAGTTGTATTAAAGTGAAATTAATTTTCTAGAGAAAAGAAAATCACTTCCATTATATGAAAGTAATAAAGAGGAAAAGGCACATCCAAGGTAAACAATGCAACAGTAAATTCATCTGT
>VZRE01012630.1:0-10059 GCA_013396775.1 Cephalopterus ornatus
TAAACTTAAACTCTTGCTCCATTTCAAACAGTAGTTAAGATGTCTTCGTCATTCCTTTTAAGGTAAAAATCACTGATTTAATTCACATTATTTTACAAGCTCTGATGTGTGAAATAAGGTTTCTCTTCATAGGCTACCTTGTCGACTTTTTTTGCTAATATTCCTTGCTGTGAATACATGCCATCTGGTGACAGGAATGAGTGAATGGGCAAGAACAAGAATCATTGTGCTTTTTTTTTTTTTTAAACCAAACTGCTGCTACTCAATCAGTAATTGCTTTTACTGAGATTGCTGGATATCTATTTCAGCTGACCTCAGGTGGAACTCAGGGAAAAAAAGAAAGGTGAACAGATGAAGGATCTATGTGGATAAGGAGAAGCATGGGTTGCGTGCCAAGCTTGTGGAAGTCTGCACAGAGGAACAGAGGGCCAGAAGATTTGTCGTTTCCCTGTTTTCAGGCAGCCAGGTTGTACAGTGTCATGTGTATCATTCTTGAAAGCATGCTTGGTATGCTACACCTAGGAGTCTCTACTAATCTCTCTCCCTTGGCTAGGAACCTCTTTGATAGTCTAAACTCAGTTTACATTTGTTATTATGCTGGTTTGGGCTGGGATTGATTTAATTTCTTCCCAGTGCCATATTTTGGGTTTAAGGTGAGGATAATGTTGAGAACACATAGATGCTTCAGCTGTTGCTGGGCAGTGCTTAACCTAAGTCAACGGCTTTTCAACTTCTCATGTTCTTAAGCAGTCCAGGGGGAACATGGAGTTGGAAGGGGGCACAGCTGGGATAGCCAATCCCAACTGATCCAAGGGATATCCTCGACTATATGGCATCGTGCTCGGCATTTAACACTAAAGAAAGAAGGAGGAAGTGGGGGACATCCAAAGCGATAGCACTTGTCTTCCCAAGTCATGGTAAGGTGTGATGGAGCCCTGCTGTCCTGAGTATGACTGAGTACCTTCCTGCCCATGGGAAGAGGGGAATGAATTCCTTGATTTGCTTTCCTTGTGTGCACAGTTTTTTCTTCACCTATTAAACTACCTCGATTTCAAACCATGAGTTTTCACTTTTATTCCCCTATCCCACTGTGGGGGAGTGAGCGAGTGGCTGTGTGTGTGTCTGAGATGCTGGCTGGGATGAAACCATGACAACTGTATGTGAATGCCACCTTGACTTGAGTCTTATCTCTCCATGATGCTACCATTTGTCCAAGTATATGACTTAGCAACATATGGTTTGTAAGACAGAACTAGCCAAGCTTTGGGGCCTCCTCTTGACTCTATTTCATCATCCTGCTGAGGTGATCATGATTCATCTTCCTTTAAAAGCAGGTGATCAAATGGTCCCTATCCTTGTAAGTCCCTGTATGGACTTCATGCAACAGCAACAATCCTTTTTCTACCAGAACTACTGTTCCTACTACTTTGTGCTATGGATATTCATGTTTTTTCCACCATGCATGTTCTCAGTTCCTCCCTTCTGTTTGTCTCCAATCATCTTCAGTTTTGGACCCATCACAACAAGAAAGACACTCATCAGCTGTCAAAGTTCTCTATCTGCTGGTGCACAAGCTGTATCAGAGGCCTCCAGCGGGCCAAACTTGATGGCAGATACAGTTCTCCAGGTCTCAAGTTGCCAGGAGTGCCTCATGCTTCTCTGTGAGATCGACGCTGGCAATTATCCTTTTTTGCAAGTGAGCTACATCGCCAGGTGAAGGAACTATGGGAGGAAGTGAATAGACTATGCAGCATTCAAGAGAAAGAGTGAGAGATTGATGAATTATTATCAGAGATGCTACAGCCTCAGGAGTATCAAACTTTCATTGTAGTAGAGAGGCAGGTGGACTCACAACCCGTCAAGTAGCTAGTCAAGGTTCTTTTGAACAGGAGGGCTGAAAGCTGGTCACTGCCTGTACTATTAGGAAAGCTCCTCCTCTCGAAAATGTGATAATGACAAATAGGACTGGCTCTTTTTACAACACGTATGAAGCCCTGGAACCAGAGAGACAGTCAGATGACAAGGTCCTGGGATGGAGGGGCCATCTAGGACAACACAATCTACCTCTGCATCATGACCTCATCTGTTAGGAGGGCAGAAGAGCAGTTCTCATAGGTGACTCCCTTCTAAGAGGAATGGAGGGCCTGATATCCAGACTGGACCCAATTCACAGGGAAGTCTGCTGCCTCCTAAGGATCTCGGGTAAAGGACATCACTAAAAAAGTCTCCATTCTACTAAGACCCTCTGATTATTATTTGTTATTGGTTCTTCAATTTGGCAATGATGAGATAATAAAGAGAAGTCTGAGGGCACTTAAAAGGTATTTCAGGGCCTTGGGATGATTGGTTGAAGGATCAGGACCAGAGGTAGTGTTTTCCTTGATTCTTCCAGTAGCAAGGAATAATATTCAAAGGACCAGGCAGATCCATTGGATCAACCCAAGGCTCCAAGACTGCTGTCATCAGAAAAATTCAGGTTTTTTAAACCATGGGATGGTCTATACAACACTTGTTCTACTGACACCTGATGGGATGCACCTCTCACAAGGGAAAAACATTTCTAGCACAGGAAGAAGGGCTAGAAGCAGGGCTTCTTGACACAGCTTTAAACTAGCTTGAAAGGAGGAAACAGAAAATGCCATGCTTGACGGAGGTGAGAAATAGATGTTGTGCCAAAACTTCAGGAACTGAGTGCTAGTAGGATCCCTCAATCTGCTCCACAAGGTGTCGGCTAGAACAAATCCCACCTGAAATGTTTCTATACTGACACATCAGCATGAGAAAGAAAAAAGAGGAGCTTGAATTTTTGGCCCTGTCCTAGAGACTTGACATAACTGGAGTGCCATGTTGGATGGCTACAGGCTCTTCAGGAGGGATAGGCAGGGCAGAAGAGGCAGGGGGGTGACGTTGTATGTAACGGAAGGGTTAGACCGTCTGGAGTTCGCAGTTGGCAATGGCACAGTTGAGAGCCTCTGGGTAAGGATTAAGGGACAAACAAATGATGTGTATGTCATCACGGGAGTCTACTATATACCACCCAGCCTGGATGATGACACCGATGAGTTATTCTTCTAGGAACTAAGAGACACCTCTAAATCAAATTCCCTTGTTCTTATGGGAGAGTTCAGCTTGCCAGATGTTAAGTAGGAGCACCATACAGCAGGCACGAACAGCTTCAAAGGATTCCTAAAACACCTGGATGACAGCTTCATGGTACAGGTGCTAAGAGAGCTGACTAGGAAAGATGCCCTTGCAGATCTGCTTCTTGTTAACAGAGAATCTCATGAGCAAAGTGGGGATTGGTGGCCATTACAGAGTGATGGAGTTTTAAATCTCTGGTCACAGGAGGAAAAGTGCCAGCCAAAACTTCACTCCTGGGGATATGAGGAGAGTAGACTTCAGGCAGCTCAGGAAATAGTAAGGAAGATCCCCGGTAAAATTCTTTCAAAGCTGCTGAGGTCCATCAGTGCTGGTCACATTTCAAACCACCTCCTAAGGGCATAGGAGTAGGCAATTTCAAAATGTTGAAAGGCAGAAGGATGGCTTGGGTGAACAGGAATCTTCTTTTGAAGATAAAGCAAAAGGAAAGGTGTAGGCCCAGAAGGAGCAGGTTGGGTGACATGGGAGCAACACAGTAGGGAGAAAAGTCAGTGCTCAGTGAATGCACTGCTCAATAGGGAAAATTCATGCAGTGAAAGCTTCACCGGAGTTGAAGATCCCAGAACTCTGAGGAACAATAAAAAGAAGTTTTTAAAACACATTAATGTCAAAAGGCAGAGTAGAAATGACATTGGGCAGTTCCAGCACGAGGCTGATCACTTCACAAACAGGGACTTTGACAAGGCAGATGTCATGAGTTTGAAAAGAGGTGTTGGAATTTCTTTCCCAATGTCACCCCCCACCACTTCCTGTCTGTTTCTTCCAGGATGGGGCTTTTTGGGGGCTTTAGGGTCCGGGACCGGACAAAGCAGGAGCTGGATTTTTGGCTGCCTCGTTCTCTTTTTCTGAGAGGGAATTTTTTTCCCACGGGACACCTTGTGGAGGACGACTGAGAGAGAGAGGGAGACCAACCCATCTCAGAGCAAGGTATTCTGCTTTCAAGACTGCCTGCGGGAAAAAGGACTTCTTGGGTTTTTTTTCTTGCTGACTGCAAACACATGTGGCTGCGAGCAGCTTTCTGAATTGCTGGGACAGTCCTGCCTCTCCTCCCCCACTCCCCAGGTTGCCACAGGTTCCTTCCCTGCCCCCCTCCACCTAGGGATTTGGGACTTTGTTTTGTTTCTTCTGAAAGTTGTTGATCACACCATTTGTTGTTTATTCAGATCTTTGTTAATAAAAAGTTGTTTCTTTTCCTTTTCCACACTTCCACCTGAAGTCTCCTAATTTTTAACTTATAATCTTGTTAAACCAAGACAGCAGAGAAGTTTAATGCTTTCCTTTCCTCCATTTTCAACACTGATGACAACCTAAAGGGGTCCCAGTGCCCTGAGCTGGAGGACCATGACTGTGAGAACAATAAACTCACAGTTGATCCCGAAGTTGTGAGGGATCTGCTGCTCCAACTGGATTCCTATAAATCTATGGGGTCTGATGAGATTCATCCAGAATACTCAAAGAGCTGGCTGGTACCATTGATAGGCTTCTCTCAATGATATTTGAACAGTCTTTGGAATCCGGAGAGGTCTCAGGTGACTGGAAGTTAGTTAATGTAGTCCCACTTTTCAAAAGGCAAAAAGGGTGGCCCTGGTAACTACAGGCCTATCAGTCTCACTTCAAGTGCCTGGTACAGTTATGGAGAACATTGTTCTGGGATATACTGAAAAATACCTGAAGGGCAATGCAGTCATTGGTCACAGCCTGCACAGCTTCACGAAAGTAAAGTCCTACTTATCAAATCTGATTTCCTTTTATGACAAGGTAATCCACCTATTTCATCAAGGGAAGCTGGTGGATGTAAAGCTGGTGAAGCTGGTGGATCTGCATTTCAGTAAAGCTTTCGATACTGTTGTAAAGCTCCAAACTCACTTGGCAAGTTCCTTAAAGGGGCTTAGGTTTTTTATACCCTGAGGCAGGTGCAAGGGAGAAATGTGACAACCATTTTCACAAGATTAAACAACAAACTTTCACTGGCAAACTTCAGAAAATAAAGGAACTTGGCAAATTTTAAGGCAATGTTCAATCAAAATAAAAGAATTCACAAAGCATTGACTTGGCAAACTTCAACTCACCCAACTTTAAATTACCCAAATTACAAGAAGAGGAAACCATGAGAAAGAAAAAAAAAATAAAAAAGACAGAGAGAGAGAGAGAGACAGGGGCTTGGATCCAGCATAGTCTCAGTTGCCATTGATCCAAGACAAAAGGGATGCAATCACGTGTGTCTCTGTGCAATGATTTTTATCTGCTCTGGCCTCCTGTGGCCACCCTCCACTCGGGTGGGGCATCTTAGGCCCTTCGCTCTTCCAACATCTTTATGAATGACTTGGATGCAGAACTCAAAGTGATACTAAGTTTGCAGATGATGGAGTTTACAGGAAAGGGGTCACAGCCCCAAGCCTGACAGAGTTCAAGAAATATTTGGACAGTGCTCTCACGCACATGGTGTGATTCTTGGGGCTGTCCTGTGCAGGGCCAGGAGTTGGACTTTGATGATCCTTTGTTCCCCTTCAACTCAGAGTATTCTGGGATTCTGCTACCGTGCCCAGAGAAGGGCAACAGACCTGGGGAAGGTCTGGAGCACAAGTCTGGTGAAGACTGGCTGAGGGAGCTGGGGTGGCTCAGCCTGGAAAAAAGGAGGCTCAGGGGGGACCTTCTCGCTCTCTACTACTCCCTCATAGGAGGCTGTAACCAAGTGCGGGCCCTTCTCCCAGTCAGCTACCTACAGGACCAGAGGATATTGCCTGAAGTTGCACCAGGGAATGTTTGGATGGATATCAGATAAAATTTCTTCACTGAAGGAGTTGTCAAGCCCTGGCATGGGCTGCCCAGGATAGTGGTGGAGTCACCATCCTTGGAAATGTTCCAAGGTCATGAGGATGTGGCACCTGGGCACATGGCTTAGTGGTGAATGCAGAGGTGCTAGGTTAACACTTGTACTTAGTTGATCTTAGAGGTCTTTTCCAACCTTCATGATTCTGTAATTCTGTGATCTCTAAATAATCTCTAAATAACTCTAACAGTGCTATATGCAAATTTCTGTAGCGCCTTCTATAATTTTTGTCCAGGCCACTAATAAAGATACTTAGCAAGAGAAGTCCCAGACCAGTACTTGAAGAACCTACTAGAAGTTCTATCCTCCTCAGCACAGCACTTTTCATCTCTTTTACTCCCTTATTGCAGTAATTCATGCAGTAGTCCCTGTCCTTCCAACAATCGCATTTCCTATCTATTGCAGTATGAAGAGCCCTTTGGAAGTACAGATAATTTCTGCTACAGAATGCTAAGAAAACCAGTTCGCAAAGAAGGACTGGACTAGTTTTGGTATTTTAACAGAACTGTGTGGCATTCGATTGTTCCTCAAACAGCAGGGAACGCTTTTACTCCTGTGGCTCACCAGTTCATGTTTAAATTATTTTTTTCATTCAAAGCTTGATGTGCACATCCTTTTTAAAGCCCAGCTTTAAAAATATAACACAGAAGATCTATTTCATAGAGATCATCACCCTCTGGTTGCTTTTCTTCTTTCTGTCTCTATTCCTTAGAACTTGTCCTGCTGGATTGCTTTGCAAAGGAGTGGGCGTGTGGACAATTTGGGTGTGTCAGAGAAACTCAACAGAGAAACTGCAACTGCTCTGTGTTAAGATGGAAACATATATGTAATCTGAGTAGACAAAAATGGAATTAACTTTTGAGAAGAGGGGAAAATAAAAGTATGTTTACATGTTAAACTTAAGCTCATTATTGGGCCTATAGAGTGAGTTTTGGTGTAGATGCAATGCAAAGGAAAACCACGCAGACTTATTATCCAGACTCAGTCAGGGTTGAGACTATTAGTCTGATTGCTTGCCTTTTGTTTTACTAAATGAAAGTCAATATACTAACTAAGGGAATTACTGTACTGACATCTGTAATTTATGAAAATAGCAGAGTTGAAAAAACAAGTGGGAATGCCATATGGAAATCTTGTCCAATATCTAAACACTGACCACCTTTGTTAGGAGAGACAGATAATAAAATTTTAGTTGTTTCATATATTTGGCAGTAATTTGCCCATCCCTAAAGCTTTAAGTTCTGGGTGTTTGAGAGCTATAATAGTAAACAGGCTTCAAAAAAACCTGTGCATTACACCCTCCTTTTTTCAAGGCCTGCTGAACACCTGGATGTTTCCCATGACCTCAAAACACCTTGGTACATTCACAGTTGAGTGTTGCCATCCATTCCACAAGGCACATCCCACCCTCCTGTGGGTGCAGGCATTGCACAGAACAGCACAGCAGACTGAGCTGCTAATGATGGGAGTGTAGTGAGTTTCCGTGGCTGGGTTTTGGCAGCAGGGGGCACTACAGGGGTGGCTTCTGTTAGACGCTGCTAGAAGCTTCCCCTGTCCCGTGGAGCCAATGCCTGTTGGCTCCAGGACGGACTTTCTGCTGCTGGCCAAGGCCGAGCCAATTAGGAGTAATAGTAATGCCTCTCTGATAACATATTTAAGAACAGAAGATTGTTGCTCAGAAGAAGTTCCAGCCATGGAAGAGCAGAGTGAGAACATGACAACAACAAAGTAGACACCAAGGTCAGTGCAGAAGGAGGGGGAGAAGGCGCTCCAGATGACGGAACTGTGGCCCCTGCGGCCCATGGTGAAGACCATGGTGAAGCAGGCTGTCCCCCTGCAGCCCATGGAGGAGCCCATGCTGGAGTAGGTGGATGCATGAAGGAGTCTATGACCCTGTGAGAGGCCCAGGATGAAGCAAGATCCTGCCAGAGACCTGCAGGAGAAGCCCACGCTGGAGCAGATTTTTTCTGGGTAGGACTTAGGGCCCCTGTGGGGGACCCACATCGATCAGTTCATTCATGAAGGACTGCACCCCATGGAAGAGTGACCCACAGGACAGCAGTTTGGGAAGAGCTGCTGCCTGAGGGATGGACTCATGCTGGAGAGGTCCATCAACGACTGTCTTCTGCGGGAGAGACCCCACAGGAGCAGGAGAAGGACTCCTCTCTGAGCAGCGGCAGAAAAAACAACTGACCGCAACCCTAACCCATACCCTGTCCCCCTGCACCGCTGGGGGGAGGAGGGAGAACACAGAAGGANTTTTATTTCTCACTCTTTTGCTCTTATCCTGTTAGCACTAAATTTAAGTACTATCCTCAGTTTGAGTATGTTTTGCTCATGAGGGTAATCAGTAACTGACCTCTCCCAGCTGTTATCTCAGCTCGTGAATCCTTAGGTGTTGTTTTTTTTCTCTCCCCTCTGCCCAGTTGCAGAGGGAGAGTGAGAGAATGGCTTTAGCGGGTACCTGGTATCCAGCCAGGGTCAACCCACTATATGGTGCAAGAAGACACACCACACTGATAAGTCTCTAGCTGGGACTGAGAGGTATGGAGACACTTTACCGACATGATAATTGTTGGGGTCCTTTATGTTTTGACCACAGGAGCAGAAGGGAGATCCTTCTCTTTGGGAGCAAAGATGGCAGCACAGCTTTCAGGGCCATGCTCAGAGCAGTAGGTTGTTAGTATTTCCCCTATCACCAACAGCACGGAAGTCCCACCTAGAGCACTGGGAGCTGGACTGGGTGAGCTCCATGTTCTTTGTATTTCTCTGCAATGCAGATGATTTGCTCATGGAGCTGGTGAGCAAAGTAGAAAAATATGTTGTCCTATTCTTTATGAAAAACTGGACAGCACTCCCAGCGCAGCAGCTGCCACTCACAGATCCCAAGTACCTTCTGAGTTGCGGAAGCCATCCAGGTTCACCTGAAGGCACATTGGTATGTTTTGTTTGGTCAGATCTTAGTGTTTAAGTAGACTTGACTAAAGCAACTCAGTTTCTGAAAACATGTTTTGCTTAGTGAAAACAGTAAGCTAAAATCTTAAAACTTAGAGGCTAAGGCAATTTTCCCAACATCAGAGATACTGAATAAAACATAGTGACTTCTTCTGCATGTCCTAGGAGTAGGAGGGACAATTGTACAGTAAATAACACTGTTGTTTTGTGAACAATGTATGCAGCATCATTCACATGGACACTTGACAGGTTAGAAAAATACATATGGCAGACTTACTTATTTTTGTCAGTCAGCTCTGGTTAAATGATGTAGATTTGGACACCCTGTGAACTGTTCCTTTTGTTTTTATATAAGGGCTGTACTTTGTTAGAGAAAATGAAATAATCCACTGCCATTTTTGTTTTTATGATATTAGGGTTTTGGCAGAGAATTTGTTCAGTTTCCAATATTTAGTTATTTATGTATTACTAACTAGCTTTGCTACATTCCCTAGAGAAAGCTTCATTAAAACTCTTAATGTGACACTACATATTTTTAGTAGATTAGAAAATAGTTGCAATTTTAATTTAAATTGAAATGACTATGTAATGGCTGGACAGATCACTCTCAGATCCCTAGAGCTCTTAATTGTAATTCTCCATTGTTTCTGTGCATAAATTTTCTTTTAAAGTGCTCATTCTGAAATAACTAATTTTTTTGAATGTACTGTACTCATTTAATAGTTTTTTTATGGTTAACAACTTCATGATTAAACTTAAATGTTAAATATAAATGGTGGAAATTACATGCCTAATCAAGTGTTGGGAAAATAAAGTGTGTTTATATCTTGAGAGGACATTAATTTAAGGACCTTCTCTTTGAGGAAGGAAAGGGAAGGGGAAAAATATCCTGCTGGGAGTAATGGGCAGATTTCATTGTGTGTCTGTAGCAAAGGAGCAATAATCATAATGAGCAGCTCTTCTTAACCCTTCCAACTGCCTCCAGTCATCGTGACATTAAAACCATCCTTTACCCAACAACCGCCCAAAAAGAAATCAAGTAGTTTTTCTCTTGCATCACCCACATTCTGATTTAGTTGGAGCTGCACAGACCAAGGGGCAGCTCCTGCCTCTTG
>VZRE01012631.1:219-65299 GCA_013396775.1 Cephalopterus ornatus
ATAGGGGGAGAGCAGAACCTTCCAGAACTGGGCGTGTGGATGTTACATATTAGGAAGAACAAGGAGGGAACTTGCCTTAACAAGGAAAACATAGGAGGGGTTACATCTCTATAAGGAATAATGGGGTGAGGTTTAACCTTATAAGGGAAGTCCTCACTGAGGCGCTGAATAACTTAATAGGAATATAACATGAGATGAGAATACCTATGGAATCTTATAAAAATGTAGGGGTACAAGATAGTAAAACATGCAGTTAACAACGGAAACTAAAACTGTCGTGCAAACTGTCACAGTCCATTAAATCTGTCCATGGATTGATCACAGGGTGCTTTCTTTATCAAGGTTTTCATCCTGGGTCTCCTGTAATCTCTGTCTCCATTGCTGAAACTTCTCATCTTCATCTTTGCCACCTCCCGCATCTTTATAAGCTTTTGTACATGCTCTGGCTGTTTCCCCCCTTGGTTCCGGCAGGAATACATGAATATCTGGTTTATGGCCAGTGTTCTGTTCAGGTTTCACTGAAACTTGAACAAACCTCATTCACTTTTAGCTGTTTTACATAATAGCTATAGGAAAAAATACATAGACTAGTATGTTTAGAAAATGTTGTACTTCTCCACTGAAAAAAGTACAATTAATAGATCACTTATTCCTTGTCTACACAACTGTACATGTGCCTGAACTGTTCCAGAAAACTGATGTTATCACATCCTATATTTCTCTTTGGCATTCTCTTTCAGAATACAGATATGCTAAAGAAAAGAAAAAGTACAGCTTTAGTCAATCTTTACCTTCAAAGGAAATTCAAGAATGATTTTCAATCACATTGCTAGAATTCTAAGGAAAACACACCAGGGCCATTACTGTTGCAAGTTTCCTACTTGCAGTAAAGTTATGATGTTATTATTCTTTCCAAGTTCAACTGTTAATATATAGATTTATATATTTTGTAGAAGTCAGGTTTGTCCAATTCTTGTATCCTCCTTCAGGCTGCTGTGCAATAGCACAGATTGTGTCTTTAACAGAACTGCTTTGTCCTAGTAATAAGACTTTCAAATGTAAAACTTTCCCACTTAACTAGATTTAATAAAGTACTTTTGAAAACAAAAGAGGGAAAAAAATATCAGTTCTTTTTATCAGTTAATGCTCACTCAGTGCAGCCCAAGGAGGCTGTAATGGAACAAAGGAATAAAGGTCTTGATGGACATGTTACAGAGTGTAGGGAAAACCTTCACTTACAGTCCACACACAGCCGTCTTAAAGACTTGGCTAGGAAAGAGTAACATAGGATTGCACTAAGAGAGACAATCAAATTAATGTCAAATTCCAAGTTATCTTCTTTTCAGATGTGGTCAGTAGTGCTGCTCACCATCCTAGGGGATTCAAAATGTGGTACAGCACAGCTGGGCCATGGGACTTGTGGAGTAGAGTCACTAAAAGGTAAGGCATTAACAAGTTCATATGCCTTTACATTGAATTACCAGCTTGGCACCTTAAAATTGATTTGCCCTTTTAACAGAAGTTTCTAGTCAGATTTGAAGTTTTTATAATTGTTGAGAAGCTCTGAGAAGAAGTGAATAGTCTTGCTGGTTACCTGTGGTAGCTTTCTTACCTAGCAGTGGAGGCAGATGCATATACTTACATTTAGATCTCTGAAGAATTCATTATAGTCAAGGGCATATCCAACCACAAATTTATCTGGAATTTCAAAGCCTATATCTGTAAGAAAATACAATTCTTTTTATACTCAGGTGGTGTAAATAGTTTTTAAGTACACAGTTTATATTCAACACATGCTTGAGCTAAGAGCAATTGCTGACAAATGTATTGTCATGCTTTCTGGGTATTGAGCACACTTCCTTAAGAGTCAGCTGTAAACTGATGACAGAGGTTAGAATATAAACCATTCCCATCAGTTAGTAATACAATTAAAGTGCTAAGAGAATGCATTTTATGAACAAAATAATTGTTTAAAACCTAGTTATGAAGTAGTCCTGAAAGAGGAGAAGAGGAGTGAGATTTTACTTGTGTGAAAGTAGATGCACTGTGACTCAGTAGGAGTTTTCAGTTTGAAAACAAGGCAAGTTTAATATGGATTCAAAACAGTTGCCCTCTGGGGTCAAAGTCAAACAATACACAGCTAAGGTTGGATTCTGTTTCTGGTATCTAAATAGCTAAAGTTATATTTAATTATTTTATTTCTTGATTTTTTAAATTAATTTACTTATCAAATAGCTAATCCTGTGCTCAGGTCAGCCAGGGGGATACAGAGAAGGCAGTCATGAGGTCTCAGGGTGGGGTAACTGTTCATCAGTTCACTGGGTTTCATATTTACATTTTCCTCCCATTTCTCTTGGGCTTCCTGAAATTTATATGGCAGTTGTCAGACAGACCCCATGAAGTGAAATTATGAGACTGTATTTTGTGTAACCAGAAAAACACAGTACTTACAGTCTGGCCTGTAACCTGGGCTTTGACATGTCCTTTTAACAAGCAGGCTGTAAGGCAGAGCAGAGAAGGTAGAAGCCATAGACTTCACTTCTCCCACCCCTCCCCTTAGGCTTCTACAATCATGCAGTTAAATTAAAACAGGGAGATTACTGTAACAGAAAAAGGTAGTTTTCAGCTTTATAACGCGGGGAGAAGCAAAGGTTTTTGATCTAGGTTTGTTCTGGAGGTCCAAATGGCTCTATTGTTTTACATTCAGGTCCCTTCAGTCCCGTATCACAGATCGTTTATCCTTCCACGTATCAGTGCCTCGGCAAACTAGAACAGCACAGAGAGGGAAGCACATTCAAGTGGAAGGCAAAGATTTTAGTGGGGAGGGAGGGAGAAGGGGACAAGCTGTGCAATGTCACTCCAGTTTCTTCCACAAAGTCATATCTATTCTTGGTTTTCCTGTGCCCTTTGGAAGAAACTGAGAACCTCCAGGACAGTCACTAGGAGGAGAATAACCAGCATATAAAACAAGAAGTATGGTGATCACTTGATAGACACAGGAATATTCCCCAAAAATTCATTTCAGAGATCTACTAAAAACTGATGTAAAATGCTACTTAATCTTGCAAGATTCTGGAAACTTGTATTACTGACAATTTTAAGATGTTGTCATTCTAGTATTGAGGCAACTGATGTGGTTGTAGAAAACAGATGGAAAGAGAATAATTTACTTCAAACAGAAGGAAGTAAGCAACAGGGAATCCATCAGATTTTATGGACTACAAAGAGCCAGAAAACCTTTTTAAAAATTTTAACAATGAAGGTGGTAGTGCATGGGTAAGTTTCCCAGTTTAATAAACACCTAGTTTTTCAGCAGCTGGATAAGGATTGCATCCTGCATTTACTTCTTCTTCCCCCAAACTTCAAACCAAACACCCACCGGCACGCATTGACTATTCACCAAAATGATTTTGCTATATCAGTACAATGACAGTACATTAGTTAGTGGTCATATTATTATACCTTACAACTTTAACCATCCTTGGTTTCTTGTCTTTTATTTTTGAAAGTAGTGCTTTCATTGTTCTACCAGTCTCAATAATGTCCTGAAAGAGATTAAAAAAATAAATTGTCCTTCGAATCTGAAAGGAAAACCAGACTGTCAGTGGATTAATTTAGAGCATAAACCCTGGCAGCCCAGTGACATTGTTTTATATGCAATATGTATTAAATTGCAGAAAGAGGAGAAAAACATCCATGTAATTCCCCACCCCCTCCAACCTTTACTTACCTCTACTACTAACACATTCTGGGAGAGATCATGTAGGGAGAGAAAAGAGAGAAAAGAAAATATTTACACGGCAACATTCAGTAAATTATACATCCAGGAAAAGGACACTCCAAACTTTAGTTATCAGGAAGTTGCAATTGATTTTCAAAGGAGCTTGTTGCTTAACTACTGACATTACTTTAATGCTTTCCAAAGAGTCCTTCTGTAAGTATTTATGGAAGCTTAAAACATGGTGAGTCAAGTTGTATCTATAATTCTATCTATAGCACTAGTATTCTAGAGCCATACTGATGAGTCAGTTTAGTATTGTTCATTTCTTGGGGCTGTGGGATGAATAGTGGATCCACTGAGTTCAGTGGGAATTACTCACTGTTTCAAAACCCAGCATTTTAAATCAGTGTCAAGTGGCTGTAAGTATGCAGTACCAAAATCTTAATAAAGATGGACTTCCTGAAAGATAAACAAGAACAGTTATTTCCTTTTAAAAGGTGAAGATGCTGGTTCATACCTTTCCATTTAGTGTAGACAGCTCCTCGCCAACAAAACTGATTTTTCTTGTAGGTGAATCATTCTAGAAAGAGAAAGAAGAGAGGAAAGTCGCATAAAACATGCTAAACAGTGTTATCTTATATGTATGTATGAATGGTGTGCTGCTCTTGCTTTTTGCAAGAGGAGGATTTTGGAGCCCTGCCCTGGCTTTGTCATGTTGATTCATTCTGCTGTATGTTTGTTGAAGTGAATGTGTAATATCTGTCTGTTCATTGGTGCAGATCAGCAAATTGGTTCCTTTTCAGTGTGTAATCAGTTGAATTGCTTTGAACAGGATATATGCATAAACTCAATTTTTGTGGAGTTTTCATGTAAACTACCAGTATTTAGAATGTCAATCTAAGCAGAAAGTCAATTTTCCAAAGAAAAGAAAGTTGCTTACACAGTAGCTTTTTATTCTAACAAAATCCACAGTAATAGGCACAGATTTGTCACCATTTTGATTTAGTGCTTTTATATGGTCCAGCAAATCAGCAAAGAATTTATATCCTCCTTTAAGGACACAGAGTGCAACAATGTGATGGCTTCCCATGTCTTGCATGATATCTCTAGCCAAGCGTTCTGTCCTGGGAGATAAAAAAAAAAGAAAACACATTCTGTAAAGTGTTTTGTATATCATATTTGTTTGTCCATATATTAAGCAGTGTCCAAGTTAAAATTCTGATCTTGCTGCTAGGTTTTTATAACTAGCAAGTTGTGACCACAGGAAGAAATAGGAAAGTTAAGTACTTGCAGTGCACAAGATGATGCCTAATCCACTTGACATATTGTTGGTTTCATCCATAAATCTAAACATTGCAGGATAGACAGGCTTGGAGATATTTGAGGTAATACGGAAACTTAACTGGTGTTGTAGAGGAATCTTCTCCATAACCCCCTCCTGTATTAAACTCTAGAACAGAAGTGTTAGAGCTACAGAGTTTCCATGTTTTTCATGGGCTGCACAGAGAAATTGTCATTGACTTCACTTTGCTCTTTCCCCTCATACCTGTCCAGGATGAGTCCATGAGGAATGAAGACTCTTTCTAAATCTTCTTCATAATGCTTAGGAATGCAAAATAGATTTTTGTTGTAGCCACTTTGTTCGTCTCTTATCTGCAAGTGAAAGGTAAATAGGTCTAAGAGTAGCAAGAGAGTCATACAGGAAGAAGCTTTCCAGTCTGATAATGCAAAGAAAGAATTCCCTCCGTCCAATAAGGTGTCAAAATAGAAGTATTTCTGAGAGTTTTTGATCATTCTGATAGAAAATTCAGTCTGATAACTTAGGAGCCAGTGTGCTTGTCTGAGTTGTGACTGGATAGACAACTACTATGCCCCAGTCATTGCAAGCAAAATTCTTGGCCATCATTAACCCATTAAAAAACCCCAGCCAAAACAGTAACAACCCCCCTTGTATTCCATTTCCCCTTCTGCAGAGCATAGTAGTTGATCATGTGGTAGACAAACAAAAATTAAAATTTAAGGCAAGTAGATTGGGAATACAGGCCGGCAGATTACTTTGGGGTGGTGCACTACCTCCACTATCATTTTCTATTATGTAAAAGAGAAAACTCTGCTTCCCAAGAGCGAATTCACAGCTGAACTTTTGACATACCAACCCCCAGCTGTCTCAGAGGACAGGGGAGATGACTCACCCCAAAGGAGAAGGTTTGAGATGGCAGTGGGCAGAGGAGAAGCTGCAGAGGGTGCCCATAGGTGGGAAGCAGAGACCTGCTGAGCTGCAGCTCAGCTCACTGTGCTGTTTGCCCTGTGAGCAGAGCTCCTCAGCATGGCTGGGGACAGGCTTCCCACCGAGCAGGGCTTTAACCCTTTTGACAGCAAGATTTAGAATTACAGTTCTTTATTCAATATGCTCATTCCACCAGGCTGTTGCATCCAGTGGTGTCTTCCTATAGGCTACACATTCTCCATTTTGGGCTTCTCTTCTGGCCCCAAACAGATTTGTCTTTGGATTCAAGACCTTAGTGGATGCTTTGTTCATTTATGAAGTCGTAGTACAAAAGAAGGCAAGAAAAAAAAATGTATAATGAGGTAGAAGGAATTGTGAATAAGAGGGCTAATATGTATTAGAAATAAGTTCAGAAAAAAATCTAATTAGTGAGATTTTGTCACATCTAATATTGCCCTGCTATTGTTAAAAATACAGAACTGACTGAAAGAAAAATTCAAAGCTGGCTCAAAGCTTCACTAGTGCAAAATAGGTTGTGTACACACCAGTCACATTCCACAGAACTCAGTACAGTGCTTTGCTAATAGCACAGAGCTGTGGACTAGGCAGTAATAGCATAAAGTATTGATAACAACAAGTTAACACCTGCAAACTCTTTAGAGAGATGAATTGTTTTTAATTCTCCTTTTTTTTTTTGGCATAGCAGAGATGAGTGCTTAGGAAGAAAAGAAAATGGACTGTAGGGAACAGTAGGAGGTTATTACTTACAAAACTCACAGCAGCCAAAAATGAGATAAGCAATTACTGCCATTTATTTTAAGTTGGCCATGAATAGCTTACTGCATTTAAAGATAAAGCTCGAGACAGGTGTTAAAGATTTCAGAGAACAGATTATTGTATTACAAGGCAATGCATGAAGAATCTCACCTTGGCTGGACTAACTGTATTCTACAAATACTCAGAATTGATAGGTCCTAATGGTCCAAGATACACATGCAGAATAACCTCACAGCTGAGCCCCGGTTGAGGGGCAGCAGTACTATTTTGCGTGGTTTAGCCACTATTTTCTTCGTGGCTCAAGTCAGCAAAGTGAAAGCTGAGGTGAAGGACTGTTTTTAAATTAGGTTTATTCGTGTCTGATTGATCTTGGGAGAGACTCTGGCAGTGACACTGGTATGACTGTGGGTCAGGCTAGACAATGACATCCACAGCAGCTTCAGTGCAGTGCAGAGCTGCTTGTTGTTTGAGTGTTGTATTAGCCCAGCTGGATAGCTTGAAAAGGGGTAATTTCCACCTGGGTGAGGTTGCCAATGGTGAATACACAGGCAGGATATGGGGTTCTGTCAACAAGAGTCCATGACAATAGGAATTCATTAGAAGCATTGGTACAATAATAACAATGTTTATTTGAGACGACTGGAACACATAAGCATGATTTTCATTTGGAGTTCCAAAAAAGCACCTTTAAGGATAGTCACTGACATGATGAACAGTTTAAAAAGTTCTGTTTGTTTTACTGTTGGATTTTGTTTTGTTCTGGGTTTTTTTCCAATATCCTCATCTCTCTTGCATTCTGCATAACTGCAGCTTAAATGCAATGACAATGCTCCCTGTGATTGGAGCAGTTTCTTTTGCTCAATCATGATACTGATTGCAGTGTTTAATGGACTTCAGCTTTACCATTTGCTTTTGCATTTATAAATTGGGCTTTCATCTGCACAGGAAGTTAAAGGTCAGCCTCCTTGACAGTAAGTTCAGCTTCCTGCTGCACTTGATGAGAGGCATCACAACTGGCTCAGCTCAAGTGAGGGATGAGCTTTGTCCATGTTAATGTACCTAGGGAATAAAGCCAATCTTAAGGCTTACAGGTGTGCACAGTCATTACTGCTTAGAGCTCCTCCAGCAGTGGACCTTTTTACCTTTTATTTGGTTAACAGCTGTGCTCCTCGAGGGTATTTTGTGCAAACAATATCTGTTACATAAATAATTTGTTTACTGCTGGGTGTGAAGCCTTTTTTAAGGTCTAAGGAAAGGTTCAAGAACAGAACCTTAAGGATTGCATCAGTTTGAGCACCACATCACCATAGCAACCTGCTGCATACACCCGACAGGCTCATAAAACCATTTGTATTGTGGCACATGCTAAATAATACAGCAGCAGCCCATAATAATAAAGCAGTCTGCTAAACTATCATACAAAGTAATTAAATTTTTAAATCATGAGTTTGTAACTTGAGGAATTAGTTATTTAATTTAGTTTCAGTCTCATCTGTTGTTCAAGTAGGTTTCTGAGTTTAAGGGGGAAAACCCAACAAAATGAACTCCAGCAATTTTGTACAGTAAAGAGATTTATAAGTAAGTATTGTTTCATCAGCACAAAATGAAAAAATATGAATACAAGCATATTAAAGTCAAAGAAATAATGTCACAAGTTTGTAAAAAAGTGAATCTATTAAGATGCTTCTGTTCTGAAAGCCAGTTTTTCTCCTGTAAGAACTGAGGCCTTTCAGGAGTTACTATTTCTAATGTTCTGCTATTTTTGCTGAAGCTGACCTCCTTCCCCCCACCCAAAGCTCCCTTCAAGCAAAACACCAAACATGAGGGCATTATTCTTTCTTACCTGCAGTCCATGAGCCATAATCTCACTTTTAACTCTGCTCTCACAGAATGAGTTGGTGTTCTTACTGCAGTTTGGCTTGCTCTGTTTTCATCTTGCAGTCAGATCAAGACCTGCTTCTAAAAGGCCATCTTTCCTGCAGGAAGCATCACTTCCTTCTGTTAATGCACTGACATCACAATCCCAGCTTCTTACCTAATCTGATTAAACAGAAATAAAATAGGCTTGAGCCCTGCTGGAACCAATTAGAGTAAAGGTATCGGGAACGAGGGAGATGCAAAATGAAGCTCATGAATCAAATGAGTGGGAAGGACTAGGTAGGGTAGTAATTTTTTAATTGAAAATACACATTTGGCTGTAGGAGGTGGTAAGTTAGTCATGTATGTGTAAAAGGTAAGTTTGTATACCAGTTTCTTACACAGTATTTGAACATCCATCGTTGTGATAAAGTCCATGTCTTTTTAAAATTCTTGTCCTAACTTGCTGTCAGAAAATGTCAATCAGAGATAAAGCAGAATAAACAAAGCCGTAATTTTAAAAAGGACTTGAAACAGAGCTCTGCAGCTGTTGAGACACAATGAACCCTGCCTGACATCCTTCCAGATCATCCTTTCATAAAACGAGGGGGTGATAGTTCTAGTAATATGCTTCACATCATTTAAAATCAAATGGCACTGACATTCACTGTAATCTGATTAGTTTACCAAACTGCACTATTATCTGGGATTAACATGAAAGTCTTAAATTTCTAAAAATTAATCCTACTAACAAAATGAGCTAAAGCCAGCTTGCATATAACATATTATAGAATGTTCCTACCAGACTGGGTACATTTTATTAATTCAACTATTTTAGTGTTGTCTTGGGGAGGGGGCACAGTAATTAATGAAAGTATATTTTTCTCGTTTCTTTGTAGTCTTACAGTTGCTCTTCAGATTGTGGCTGGTAATACTTGAGATAATGCAGAAATGCTTTTCCAGTGGATTAATGGGCATATCCACAACTTCCAGTGATACGTTAAATAGTAGTACTATTTGGGAACTGTTGATGCCTTGAGGGTACCTGACCCCCATTTGATGTAGTTGGCAGTACCTTCCTTCTGTGAATTCCCTGTCATTTTTCCAACCTTGCATACGTCAGCTCCATACCCTGAGAAAAGCCTTGCTTTTCTAATTCTTAGTGTCAGGCAGCCCCTTCTAGCTGACACATAGAGATTTCACAATTGTTGGTTGATTCTCGTGTAGTTTTCCACATTTAAAGAGAATTTAGCCTAGTTTTGCTAAAATCAAGTGTGGCTGAGACTATTTGTTTGAAACTTCTTTCTAATTAAGACACTAATTTTTGGCACTATTTTCTGTTTACCATTTCCAGCAGTCTAACTGAGCACAGTCACTGAAATTAAAGTGAAGAAATAAGTATTGTTTGCATATCTGATATGATCTGTATCTCCCAGCTTAGCTGTGCCCTGTTTTAAAATGCTCTGTTATTCTCTTCTCTATGTTATATAATTTTTTGCGTGCTTAATCTTTGTATAGGGAAACCTCGGTGGCAGATCCCCCCTGCTCAGCAGCCTGCTCTCTGAACAGGCCACTTGAAAATATTCTCATGTGTAATACATTTGCTTTGGTTCTGGATATTAGAAGACCACCTCTGTTATATAAATTTTATAGACCCCTGAAGTCTTTACTTGAGGTGAGTTCGATTCCACACTACTCACATTTTTATAAACTGTAGACTGGATCTTGCAAACCTTTGTGTCTCATTTAGGCACTGTGCAGTTAGATCTGATCTGAACTGGGCCTGGTCTTGAAGTTCTGTTTAATTCTGTTTCAGAAAAGAATTGCAGAAAATCGCTCTCACTGACTTATTTTTGCATTTTGGCTGCATGGGGAGTATTAGCTGAGTGACAAATGAGCAATGACTTTATTGATTAGAGCCCATGTTTACTCTTTCATTAAACTTTACACTGGTTCAAGAAATCTCTGCCTACTCTACTTGAAAACTACGTCCCAGATCAAATTTGCTAGAATAAATTCAGGATTCTCAGTCCATTCCATAGAACCATGATATGGTTCCCACATACCACTATCACCTGGCAAGTACTTGAAACTCCGATAAATGTGTTGGTGGTCTCAGTTAGTGGACTGTGAGTTGCATTATGAATGTTACTGCTAGAGTGAATGTTTTTATTGTCATATTCTGAAGCAAAAAGGGTTCACAGGTGAAGCATTCATGCTAAGACAGACCTTTGTCACTGCTGAATAATGAAAATATAATGTAGCTAGCTGGCATCCTTGGATGGCTTCTCTGTTGTAAATCATGTGAGCATACTCCCATAGGAAAGAACAAAAAAAGTTTAAGCATATATGCATTTGTTCCATATAGGAACCCCAAGTGCATCTTTATAAAATTAAATGTTTTGAGGAAACCAGTGCACTAGGCAGTCGGGTTACAATCTATTACCCTGTTCAGCAGAGAGTTAGGAAAGAACCAGTAAATGTAGCCCACACAAACAAACTGGAGATTTATTAGATCAGCACTGATAAATGGGTGAAATGGCAGCCAGTCAATACAGAACAACAGTGCTCTTGTCCTTCTATCTATTCCCTGAACTGCTGAATCAGTAATTAAGTTTTTCAGGACATGATTTTACTGTTTGCATACCTGAGTTTGTTAAACAGGATTACATTCTATTACACTTCGGAGTGACTGGTCTCGAGACTGCCGAAAACATTTTTAAAGGCCCTTAGACACTAATAAAGTACTGACAGGCAATTCCTTTTCATTGTTTTCAACCAGAAAGCAAATGCATGCCGCAGGATGTGCTGTACGACTGTTCCTTCGGTTAACCCATCTTTGCAAACCAAACGCGGGCAGTGCCCACGAGAGGGCAGCGCCGGCCAAGGGGAGCGCTGGAGCTGTGCAGAGGAGGCTTGGGCTGGGTACTGGGAAAAGGTTCTTCCCCCAGAGGGTGGTTGGGCGCTGACCAGGCTCCCCAGCGCAGAGGGCACGGCCCCAAGGCTGCCAGAGCTCCAGGAGGGTTTGGACAGCGCTCTCAGGCACGGGGTGGGATTGTTGGGGTGTTTGTGCAGGGCCAGGAGCTGGGCTCGGATGATCCGACGGAGAAAGATGGGGAGGGACGTTTTACAAGAGCATGTGGTGACAGCACAACGGGAAATGGATTCAAACTGACAGAGGGCAGGGTTAGATTGGATATTAGGAAGAAATCCTTCCCTTTGAGTGTGCTGAGGCCCTGGCACAGGTTGCCCAGAGAAGCTGTGGCTGCCCCATCCCTGGAAGTGTCCAAGGCCAGGTTGGACGGGGCTTGGAGCAACCTGGGCTAGTGGGAGGTGTCCCTGCCCATGGCAGGGGGTGGGACTGGATGAGCTTTAAGGTCCCTTCCAACACAAACCATTCAGTTGTTCTGTGATCCCTGTGGGTCCCTTCCAGCTCAGAATATTCTGTGATTCTGTGAAATATTTTGATCAGTTCCAAACTTGTATAATTGTGTATTACAGGAAAACTGCTCTGATTTGCACCATTGAAGACCTGACCCGTGGGTTCCAGGTTCCAAGTGGCTGATAAAACCTTAAATTAAAACTGAACACTTGTATTCAGTGACTGATGTGTTATTAGGAAAACTGATCAATACACTTTGCAATGGCTCGAATTCAGTAATCCCTAGCCCATCCTAAATCTGGTGGGTTTGGTGTTTTTGTTTGTTTTTTTTTGTTTTGTTTGTTGGAGTTTTGTTTGTTTGGTTTTGGGGTTTTGATTTGTTTTGGTTTGGGGGGTTGTTTGTTTTTTGTTTGTTTGTTTGGTTTTTGTTGTTGGTTTNTTTTGTTTTTTTTGTTTGTTTTTTTTTTTTTTTTTTTTTTTTTTTTTTTTTTTGCTTGGCACTTTTAAGTCTTAGGTAAGACTAGCTGCTTAATTGGTTTGCTAAAAATCTGTTTGGAAAAACCACACTACACATCCCATGGTAAACAGTGCATGTTTACAATTAAAGATTAGAATCAATTGCACAAATTTAAGTCTCCTTATGTACTCCTGTGAATTATATAGCTTGTTTTACATAGAAACATTTATGAGTATAAATCTTCATACTTTGTCTATTTTCTGTCTGGTCCGAATATGAGATGTTTATTATTTTACTGAAACAGAAAAGTGATATAAGCCTCAACCAATATTGGATATTTATAAATGTTGTGTGTGAAAATGTCTTCTGCTTTTACAACTCCTGTGATAACCCCAACAAACCATCAATAACCCCAGCAAAACAGATGGGTTGATGCCAGAACTTGAAGGAAACACCCTGTAAAAGATTGCTCAGATTTTAAGTTTTAATAATTCTTGAAAATACCTTCAGAGCAGAATGATAAATTCTGCAGGCTCAGAAATTCTGATTGCTGACCTGGTGGAAAAGTGCAATATTTATTAACAGAGTCTTTGAGGCCATAACAGAAATATTGGAGTGACTGTGTGAAGAAAACCTTTTACTACCCTTGGTTTGTGGATAGGAGAAATGTTTCGATCTCCAGGGCTGTCTATATAAGAAGATTGTTTTGAGAGAGGATCTGATTAGGGCTGGAGCAACAGAGCAGAGAGACAACGAATCAAGACTTCTGGATTTTATTCACAGCCCAGACACACAGTTTATTTGCTGTATGACCGTGGTCGATTTATTTTCCTGACTGCTCCTGTTGTACCTCTGACCTCCCTAGGCCCTGCTTTTCCCCATTGCCTCTTATAATCAGCTGACCTTAGTGTTCCAAGACTTCTGTGCTGTGGGCTGCACGGGTTGTTGTTAGTTTTGGGAAGGTGCCCTCTAAGAAACCCCATTGCTGCCATTAACTAGTGGTCAAAGGAATGATTTGAAAAAATATCTTGATCTGTTTACTTGAATGTGAAAATCCAGTTGTTGCAGTTTGATGTGTCCATGTTTCATGTGTCCATGAGCAAACTCCATGCCTGCCATGGTGTGCCGTGGGCCTCATCCAGTTCCCCCACCCCCCACCAGCTGGATGGGTTGTTTAACCTCGGGAGCAATGGGTGGTCTGGGAAGCAGCCTGCTCTGCTCTTGGGGAGCTGGACTCATCTCCACTACAGAGATGTTTAATAAAAATATTTGTTAAACAATGGCTTTATCTGAGTGTGTGATCACAGCTGTTTTATTTTAGCAACGTTAACAGCAATAACAATTAAATCCATATTTCTCCTTGGATATTTATTTTCCTGAATTCATTCTTAGTGCGGTGAAAGAATTTGGTGTGAATTGCTGAGTTAAAATAGAACTGCTTGCAGTGGATTTCACATTGCTTGTATTACCTTTGTATGATTTTTCTATTACTTCAGATCTTAAAACAGTACAAAAACACATACCACAGAGAGTCTATGTTTTAAAATATTCTAAAATTCTTCCTTCTAATCACTATTTTTAATTGTTAAAAATGTTCTGTTCTGCAAAGCCATGTTTGACTCTTAGAAAAACTAAGTGCCATCTTCCCAAAACAGCATGTAAGAAAAACATGGATCATGCATTTTGGTAAAATAAAAACAAAAAGCTCTTTTAAAATACTATGCAATTAATACATTCAAATGAAGATAGCTCATCTCTAAATCTCAGTTTTCTAAAACTGCCTGTTTCAGTGTTGCCAATGCCTTTTGTTGAGATGCTCAGTATTGAAGATGACACTTTTCTGGGAGCTGGGTTAGCAAGATTTTACTGCATCTACTTACATTTCATTGCAGGCCACTCCAGTGGCTGGCAGCTGGCAGGCTTGCCCACCACGTGAAAAGGAAATTCAGTGCTGGTCAGTACAGTTCCCTAAGGCAGTGGAGGGGAAAAAATGAGAAAGCTTCTGTCACTGATTCTTGTTTTCAATTCCTTTGTCAGATCTCCATCAAAGTAGTCCAGTTATTGCCTCCTGAATCTGATGGCATGGATGTCTCTTTGGAGTCTGTTTACATAGTTGAGCATCTGAATTCCATAGGGGCATGTTCTCAAGCCAGTAAATCCTGGTAAAGATGTTCACAGAATCCGAGAACAGCTCGGGTTGGAAGGGACCTCGAAGGATCATCTGGTCCCACCTGTCCTGGAAAAGGGAGCCATGATGAGATTATCTGGCACCCTGTGCAGTTGCATCTCCAGTGGTGGGGATGGGACCACATCCCTGGGGAAGTTTTTCCAGTGAATGATTGTTCTAAATGTAAAAAATATCTTTCTTGCATAGAGATGAAACCTCTCCTGATGCATTTTGTATTGTTTGTTGCTCCTTGTTTTCTCTATGTGGCACCTTGTGAAGAGAGAGCCTCCCTCCTCTTTGTAGCCACTCTTCAAGTATTGGAATACTGTGATGAGGGTCTCCTTGAGCCTGCTCTTCTCCAGGGAGAAAAGACTTTAACTCTTTTATTCTGTTCTCATAGGACAAGTTCTTCAGCCCTTTGATCATTTGTGTGGCCCTCCTTTGGACCCTCTCCGGTATAATATTGTTCTTTCACACTGCATAAAACATTGTCTTTTTTACTTCCAGCACCCTGGTATCATCCCTTTGTCTCCTTGCAGGTTTCCCCCTGTCCCCATACGCACTGAACTCATTTCCACCTGGTTCTTACACCTCCCAAGCAGTATTACAGCTTTTCCATCGTAAGAGCTTAATCTCATTCTCTCCATCAGCTCCCTGCTTTCTATCCTCCTGGCTCACATCACCTCTCATGTCTCTCCGTTCACCAGTTTCTCTCCATTCACTGAGTTTTCATAGGAAATGTCAGGGCTCTTTTTTTCTTAACTCTGCACTCATGGCAGCTTTTCACCTGGTTAATGTCTTCCTCCTTCAACACTTGCCCTTGTTTTGCTTTTGATTTCATTATTTCCTTCCCCTCAACAATTGCTAGTCTCTTCTAACATATTTTATTTTGTCTCACATTTTCTTTTATAGCTGTAACACAAAAATAAACAAGATCTACTTGCAACACAATTCCCTTTTATCCCCATTAGAGGTAATAAAAAGTCCTTCCTTTGTTGAAATGAAGGGATTATGCCCTCAATGCACATTTCTATGAGAGTCCTCTGCAGCAAAAGTCTTCAGACATTTAGAGCAATTCACGGCATTTTTATCCTGCACATATAACTAAATTCAAGCAACTGCTTTTCTTCAGTCTTGCATGACCTGTATCCCAGACTGGTAGATTTTATATGTATTTAATGCATATATTTTACTAGCTTAAAAACTAACCATGGCTGGTTCATGGCAATTGACAGCTGCTACTGAAACAGGATAGGAAGCTGGAAAGGTGCTGGAATCTTCTTTGGTTTTGGATTATTCTCAGATAAATCCTTCCGTGTTAATAAAATAATTTAGATTTTTCATGAAGCCTCTTCAGGGAAATTTTTTTTAAAAGCAGTAATTCTGAAAAGGATAAGTTCTCAGCACTGATGTTTCTGAAACTGATTTATTTGTCCTTTCAAAAAGATTTTGCTAGTGTTTAAAAAGTGTGCAGGAAAACAATCTTCATTTTAACAAGTGTCTTCAGCTCTGCTTTCCTTTCGAAGACATCATTTTAACCTGGTGTAAGGCCAAGTCTTGTTTATGTAAAATATATTAAGTGTTACAGTTTAAATCTCATGCCATATACAGTCATGGGAAATACTGATTTATCCTATGCAGAATCATACACATAGGACTAAATATGGAATATTTCTTGGAAGCAATCTCATTGAAATGAGATAGTTTTTTAAGAGATTTAAGCAAATTAAAGCACATCTCTCAGCATTCCTGAAGACACCAGGCTTCCAGTGGCATCCAGCTCCTCTTCACCAGTCATTATGCCCCAAGTTTTCAGGCCTAAGTATTTGAATTACTTGTATGGGACCTTTACTCTGACCACAATATGAAAAATGAGTACGTAGTTTTGTGAGTACACAGAAATAGGTAGAATGTATAAAAGACTTTTAATAAACACACTGTTTCATGTTCCATTATGCCATTATAAGGGCTTTGATCTGTGAGAGAAGTAATAAAACCAGAATCTGAATTGTTGAAAATTAATGCAGTTCTGCTTAGTTAATCTACACTACTTTAAGATATTGTTGACTGATAGTTAAACCTGTGCCAGTCTGTTTAAAGACTGGAATTAATGTTATCTAAATTTTAACCCTCAAATAATATTCATATTTAAAATGTTAAGACTTGTGCTTGTTTACATCAAATTGTTTTGTTTGAAAGAGATTGATAAAATCCAAATTTTTAATTCATAAACAGTCTTGTTTCATCTAAAAATGTTTATCCAGTTCTTCAGTTTGAAATGCTGCCATACTGGCACTGCTCTCGTGTGCCCCAAACCCAGCAAAATCAATTCCCTATTCACTCTCCTAATGACAGCCAATGTGTTATTCAATAAGAACAAGTTAGGTTTGTTTCCAGCTCTCCTTGAGGCACCTTGGCTCAGAGCAGGGAGCTTGTATGTCATCAAAAGGATCTTCCAGGCCTATTAATAAGAGCCACGCAAGTTTTTACGGCACAGTGGACACAGGGACTGGTTTTTGCTCCGCTCAGCCGTTCACAAGAGTGTGTCACAATGAAGCTAAAACCCGTGGTTGAATATTAATGAAGGCAATTCATTCTTCACTCCTTAACTAGTCTTTTCCACATTGGATTTGAGTGTGTGCCAAAACTGACATAAAACTAATAACCAAGAGGGAGCCATCTTATGTAACGCTGTGCGATGCCCTCATGTGACATGGCAACTTACTTTTCTTTGTGCATTGCTGCTGTTAACCTGCACTTCAGACAGGGCCATACAGCACTGACTGGAAAAGTCTGACTTTGTAGAAGATGTGATGTGGTGGTAATGAGGGGAAACCAGAACATGAGGCTGTGGGTTCAGATGCTGGCTGAAGATCACTCGGTCTGTCCCCAAATCTAAAAATGCAGCACTGTGTGGTAAAGCTGGAAAATCTTTAATATCTTGGCTTTTGCTAACAGAAAAGAAGAAAGTTAAACTCATGGAAGACAGCTGTGATAATTTTGGTCATTTCTAGACATGTTAAGTTTTCATTATAGCAATTATTCTTTTAATTATCTCTTTAAACAGCTTCCATTTAAAACATCATCCACCATGACTGGCTTTTTAAAAATGCATTTTAATCGGTAGGGGTCCAATTTAGAAGAGCACAGAACTCTGCATTAAGGACTGTCTCTCCTGAAGGCAATCTCTGAAACCATTCCTAACTTCAGGCATGTGCTAAGGCTTCAGTCTAACTTCACTCATGGTACTAAAGAAGCTCAAATGATTTCAGGCACAGTGTAAACTGGAACTGAAAACCAGTTGACTGCAGCTTCAGCTTTGTAGCCCCTCATCTCCTAAGGGGATGTGTGTGACAGCGACAGAAGGGAGACCCATCTTGGTGTCATAGGCAGAAACTCAGATACTGAGAGCTTCGCTTTTTCAGTTCCAAAGATTCCACAAACAAGCTGTCAGTTAGAGGCTGTGACAGCAAAGTTTTTGTATGGATAATGTGGTGCGTACAGTGACTCTACCCAGGAAAAACAAGGCGAGCTCTTAAAAGAAAAATAAGTTTTGGACAGCTAGAGGGTATAACAGTCCTGTCACAGCTGTGTCAATGGCTCAAAGCAAAGGCTCTGTGAGTTAAAACACGCAGTGTGTTGTTATGTTTAAGTGTATTAAAACAAAAAAATCCATCATCTCAAGCTGTGTTTTCTATCTGGAAGCTGTAAAAGGTTGAGGAATGGGCTGCCAGGGATCAACAGGGGACAACTGCTTCCGAAAGGATAAGGAGCCAAGCATGGTAACACACCAGGCAGAGCTGAGCCCCTCAGTACCTGGCTGAGGTGAGCAAGATGGGACTGGGAAGGGGACTAGGATCAACCAGGAGTCCAGATCACCAGGAAGGGTTGTGGTGATGCAGCAGGTCCGAGCTCAAGCTGGGAAGTCAATCCACAGATCAGGTCCAGTGCTCACCAAGCCAGTGCACAGCAGCAAAACAGATCCAGCTGGGCTGGAGACAGGTGCACATGGGACATGGCTCTGACAAGAACTGAAAGCCCAGAGCTGAGACCAAAGGAGCTGCTGGGCCTGTGGCCCCAGATAAGACTGGCTATGGCCAGTAAGGCCTTTGGGTGCACACAGGGGACCCAAACTGCAGCGTGTTTTCTCCTTAAGGAAGCCCTAAAGCGTCATATTTAGAGTTAATCAGAAGAGAAAAACACAATTAAGACACAAAAAATACCCGGCTTTCATAGTTTTGAACATAATATCTATGCATGTTTAAAAGACTAGGGGGGGAAATAAAAAAGAGCAAAAAGTTTTATTTACTGTAGCTAGAGAGTTATGAGATAACACAAGATTTGTTCAAACCATAGAGGAAATAGTAACTTCCAAAAACTCACATGTAACATGAGCCATTTGGGTTTAGCACTGAGGCTGTGAGTTAGTTAAAAAGCATCTAATTTATTTCCATGAAATGCATCCATAGTTATGCATCTTCAGAGGAAGTGAGGAGATAAATGGCATGATGAAGCATAGGGCAGCTGGTTTGGATCCTTGTCCCCAGCTATGCTGGAGGAGCACTAGAGCAATTATTCTTATCCCAGGCATGTTCAGGCACCCCATCATCATAAAGTTAACAGAAAACAGGTATATCTCTCAAGTATCTAGAACTACATACCTCCCAAGCGTTCTCAGAGGGGTCATTTATATTTCTATCCTGATTTTTTTTTCTTTTATAATTTTTCAGAAAGAAATTAAAAAGACCCACTTAATCTTTCATTTACATACGTTGTTCCCTGCTAACTTGGATGCTGGCAGGTCTTTTATGTGGACTTTTGCATCCTGCATGTGTACAATAACCTTTGAGAAGAATTTGGGGGGGAATTTCTTACTTTCCCCTTTTTTGTTTGTGTGATGGGGCTATCTGTCGTGTGCACAGTCAGGTGTATTATTCAGGATAATGGGAAATTGGGATAGGTCAGGTAATGGAAAGCAGATATCATGCAAGGATGTCTCAGTCCAGGCTTGGTACAGCTGAGAAGTGACCCTGTTAGGCTACTTGCTGTGTAGCTACTACCTCTCGCAGTGTCCACGCTGTGTATCTCTGCTTCCTGTGGCTCCCAGGAGCTACCAGAACAGTGCAAACTTCAAAACTGAAATAGTCCTGTGAGAGAAACTGCAAAGCACCTTCTGAGAAATGTGAGACAACATCTGCAAAACAGAGTTTCAAAACTCGTATCTAAGGGACAGGAATTAAAATTAGTATCCAACAAATAATTCCTATGGTGACCAGTTTGTCTGTTGGTTCCACATGTCACATTGTATGACACTGATTTTTTTTATTCCCTTTCCATGGTTTTCTTCACTGCTATTTGAAGGTAATAAAAGGGTGTTTTTTTCCCCTTTTTGAGTAATATGTCTGATTCTCAGTTTTGGTGCATAAATAGTAATTTGTGTGTTTTATTGAACATCTCTGGATAAAATTCCTTACTGCTATCCAAGGAGAAGACAAACCTATCTGACAAACCTGTACTGAAATACAAGGATTGACCTGGGGATAACTTTGGGTCACATTTTGATCTCTTGCTGTAACTGACTCTACAGTTTTATTAACATGTCTACTCATTTAATAAGGAGTTACTGTGCCTGTGTAACAGTATGTGTGTGGACTCAGTATCTGTTCTTACAAATGTCACTGTGTTAGAAATGTGCCAAAGGCAGATCAGAGTCTTTGCTCATTCCAAAAGCAGAGGGAAGCAAGTATTTTTGATTAGTTTTTGAATTTTTGCTCTGAAAATTTTGTCTTTATTTTTTTAATAGGAATCCTCTTTTTCTTCCCCTTGAATGATAGTGAACTTCTTAAGATGGGAACTGTCTTTGGCTAGTGAGCAGATAAGGTAAGGTGATGTTATGTCTTACTAATGTTGTTATGAAAACTAATGATAAAAGGACTGCATTGGGTACAAGTCGAAGGAAGAAATTAATTTCCAAAGTATCCGGAAAAAATATGGAAGCTCTTTTGTGTATATACTAATGTATGTATTGTATTGTTTGCAATGCGTGGAGAAGAAAACTAAGCAATATATATTAAGCTGTATTTTATAGTGACATAACTGTGAATGCAGTTAATTAGCACAGGGGAAATGTGATCCTAAAAATAATGTTGTAAATGGAATCTGGTTTAATAGATGATAATGCTTTTTCTGGCTATGTGACAAACCCCAGTACAAGATGTCTAGTCTGTAGATTCCACCACTGAGTAACTCATTGCCATAATTCATGTAAAACAATACAATTTTATCATTCTTCTAATAAAATTAGCTACAAAGTGGGCTTGCAGTGCAGCATTTCTCCTGGCCTCTATGCCCCAAAGGTCGGTGTATTGCCTGCATAAAATGTTTGAGTCACATTTGAAGGAAGAGTAATGGGATAAAAATGTCTTTGTTGGAAGTGTTTGCTTCCCTGGAGTGTAGGAGCTCTTGAGTGCTTAACCATAGTTCTGTAGCAGATGGTGAGCAGCCAAGCCACTAGAATGGGATGAGAATCTCTAATGTCAATTTTGGCTTCAGGAATGAAAAACACTGGTTTTTATAGAGAGGGGTCTTTCATCTGCAATGTAACAATACCTGTTCATTGCATTTTAACTAAATGGTTTTATTTCCTGCAACAAATAAAGTAGCTATGTTGGGATAATAGGAACTGCCATTTTTTTGTGCATAAAAATCTGGTTCTGCTGAAATCAGTGGCAAGATGACTTGATTTCAGTGCAATTGAGGCTTCACCAGTCCATTTGAATGTCAAATCACAGTAGCAGGCACTTGTGCTTTGAGCACTATCAATAGTAGTTCTGTATATTTACTGTATTATCACTGACACCATCAAAATTGGGTGTAATTGTGAATGACAGTAGATCACCATTCACTATATGGTTGTCCTTATGCCTAAAACTGAGTTTATAATTTATTTAATTTATAATATAGCAGTTCTATGAGACAAATAATTCTGAACCCTGAATATCTGTGCAAAAGCTTTCATATCTTGCCTTACTCTTGGAGGTGGTGGGAAAAGGCATTATGCTTGCTGGGTGAAATCTGAAATGGTTTCACTCTGAAGCAGCCGGGAGTCACAGGCCTGGAATGACAGGGTCAGGAGAGCAGAGACCATTCTGGTTTGGCGTGAAAGAGGAGAGACAGAGATGAGTGACATGGAAAGCATCAAGATGTCTAACTAAACAAACGAGCTAGACCTCAGCTGGAGCAAATCTGAGAAGATGCGGCAAATTCAGTGAAGTCTACTCTGGTTTACTCCAGGCCCACAGACTTTCCAGGGTTTGAGTGATCTAAATCATATAGCGGTTCTTTTAAAGTTTATCCCATCACTAATTATTTGGTGTATTTGAATGTCTGACATGCACTTTGTGAGGCTTTTTAGGAGATGATTTTACCAAGAAACCTCAGGATTCAGGGTAACATTTTTTAGACTGTTGTTCGTGGTGGTTTTGTCTCTTTGAGGTTTGCTTTGTTCCAAAGCTGTGGTTTTAGTGGGAAAATCTTCACGTAGCATCTGGCTTTTCATTGCCTGTTCCTGGTGATGTTTGCTGAAACAAACCATAGCATTTCCAAGTTGCAAGTGAAAAGTGTGTGCCCTGTCAGGAACCTTCCCCCAGCCTTGTTAGAGTGCAGGTATGCAGCCCAAATCCTACTCAGAGCTCTCATTTTATAAATAGAAGCCAAAGTACAAAAGGCAAAAGCTAAACAAAACTGAACATAAGTCTAAAAGCTATAAACCCAAACAGTCCATAAATCAAATGATAAGATACCACAAGATGAAGAATTCATGAATAGCAAGAATATAAGTTCACTTGGTAGCATGTTGGAAATGTGCCACCTCCTGCAATTGATAATCAAACCCACCTGAGCTAGTGGTTTGTGACTTAAATAATGTGAAATATTTTCCATCTACTGTATTAGAAGCTAGATTAGAGAAATCAAAAAGAAAGGTTTAACTACTCAAGAAAATAAGAGGGGAAAGTTGTGTTTTCACAGACATTTCCTTTGCAGTAAATCAACATTTGCCTCCCTTTAGTGTCCTCTTCACTTATGGAGGAGGAGGTTACCTTTCATTTATCAGAGGCAGCGAGATATTTCTGCTCTTGGAAATGTTGCTGTAAACTAGATGTGTCTCAAATGGAATCTAATTTCTCATTACCATTCTAACCTTTCAGCCTTTGCTGATTCCATAATGAGGAATTTTGAAAGGTAAGTTCAGAAGCAAACTGAATCCTTTCAACAGCCCTCTCTATTTAGTCAGATTAGAACATCTGTGAAATTTAAGGGGAACCTTCAAAGGTGTTCATGATCCACTGATTTATTTTTTTTTGCAGTTTGGCAATTGACATAAATAAACCCAGGTCTGGACCCAAATGCATGTTTTCTTGAAACTTCATTTTTCCTTTAGTTTCTAAATTTTTGCTTGTTGGTGAGAGGTAAAAAACCTGTCTGTAGAGGAATATATTTTATGGCTTAACTTCACCATCATGTGAAAATAGATGAAGGGCCCCTAGCATAAAGTAGATGAGATACTGAGCACAACTCATTCATAAAAGTTGCAAGTCTACAAAAGAAGGCTGCAGTGTTATTCTTCAAATTCATTGCTTTTTCGAGTCTATTAATAAGTCCTCTGAATGAAAGCAGTTGTTAGCACAGTATTCAGGGACAGGACCGAAGCCATATTGAAATCTCCTATCATGATAGCAAAATTTAGGGAGTTGAGGCTGTGAGCCCCAAACCACGTCAACCTCTAATGACTGGAAACTGCCAGTGGTTGTCTTAGGAAACCATAAAAAAACACGTAGTATTGGGTGTATCCTTGTATGGTAACAATTGTCTATTGCTGATTTTTTCCCTTGTAACTAGCACATTTTACTTATCATGCAAAGAGTTTGATTTAAGTCAACACTTTCATTAGATTCAAGTCTGAATGAGGTTTAATTGCCTCACATTTCCAGATGTTAACTTTTTCAATGAACTGAATAGAAATATTAAGTGGTATGGCTTGAATAGGACAGAGGTGCAGGGTAGAAGTTTGCTCAGGATCCTTCAAAACAGCTGCCCTTTTACCAGTGATAGGAGAAAACATTATTCCTGATCTCTGAAGAACAGACTACAGAATGTATTCAATTGAAAGTACAAGGAAAATAATAAAAATTTTTCTCCTGCAAATTTTCCAAAGAAGGAAAACCAGTAATAAGCCACAATCCGTTTTAAGTGTTGCTTTGCACTTTCTTAGACCTCTTAGAAGATTCTGTAGGAGTAGATGAGAGGGGCCAAGTGGTCTGAAAACAGTAACTCCAGATCTGAAATAGTATTTAAACTGAGAAAAAGATCTGCGACACGTCAGCTGTTTAAGCGTTGTATGGATCAGTGACTATCAGCTGTCTTTGGAAAGGGATGTGATACAAAGGATGGTGTAATTCCAAGTCAATTTGTGTAAGTTACTTTCTAGTAAAAAACCCTACATCAAAGGAAACCTCAGAGCAATGGAAACTGGTGCAATCTTTGCCATGCCAAATGCTCAGTCCAAACTCAAATTGTTGTTTTACTTTGTTGGGTCCTGGAAATATATTTCCCAACCATTAATATATATCATTAAGTATTGACTGCCATATAATAACAGTACACAAACTTTTACTGTTTAACAGAGACGTGGTATCACTTTCCCCTGCAATTTTTATTTTAATTTCGTATCTTTTTCATGGGGTTTTTTTGAGGAGTGCTGCTGAGCATTGGGGGAAGCAACAGAGGAATGGCATAAATTAAGACTATCTCTATATTCCTTTAATTCCAAATATCAGTTTTAAATAAAATAAAGGACGAGCAAGAAAAGCAAGCTCCTTGTCTGTGTGGTGATGTGATGGGCTCAGATCAGGTCAGGCCACACGTCCGTTAGGCTTTGTTTGCTCTTGGCTTCTATAGCTCTAAATTTCTTTCTTCTACTCTTTTATAGACAGAAGTCCAAGCCTACCTCTGCCAGGCCTTCACACCACCTCAGTGTACTTAAAATGATGTCAGCTTCTTCAGGAGCTGGAGGCCCAGAAATATCCTTGAGTTGAGCAAACCTGTCTTGTCTGCTCTGGACCAAGCCCTCAGTGGCTGTCCTGTTCCTTTAGCCTTCTTAATCTCCCAATGAACTGGGGTTTTTGTCCTTCTCACAAAGCCTCTTCAGCTCATAGTGAAAGGATCACAGATATAACCATACTTTTCACTTCTAAATGTTTTTTTTTATGCGTTGTCTGAAAGAAAACAGGCAACAACCAAAAAGATAGTGGCTTCTGGTAGGTACTGAAGAACAGAGCAAGCACAGTGATACATTCCCAGAATAATCAACTCCCCAACATATTTTATATTCAGGGACTTTCTGAGCCAGAGGATTGTCTTTGTGTTTAAAAGTCTTAATTAGATTTCTTCAGTGAATTTGTTTAATCCCTTGCAAGATTTTGTGATCTTCCAGCATCAACAACATCCTGTGGCACGAAACTCCAGTCAGTTAGAGAGATGATTGTGCTGCTATTATGTTTCTACAACATGTGGAAATTAACAGCTCTGTTATACCTTCCTGCCCATTTTTTTTTTCACCTGTCCACACTACTTGCATACAGAAATTCCTGTTAGATTGGCTTTGTGAAGACCCTGCTCTTTATTCCAGGAGAGAATATTTGGGTGAGTCCTCTACTGTAGAGACCTGCTGCCAGGAGTGTGCCTTGCCTGGTGATCTAATCAGTCCTGTCTGGCTTTGAAGTGTTCTCACACGGCAAATATACAGGACATAAAGTGACACAAAGTCTTTCTTAAAAATACCCCAGAATTTTTCACCCTAAGGACATATGACATCTGTAGAAACTCTGCCTATTTCTTGCTTGGCAGTGGGAAAAAGGCACTTGTAGAGCTGAGTTCTGAGAGTACTTCAGGTTACAGTAGTGTTGTTATCTCTCAGATCTTACAGATAAGTATGAAAATGCATCACATGGCACAAAACTCCTCCTTTCTGCTCTGGGTTCTTTATGATGTGACCTCTATTTTATCTTCATTACATATATTTGGAAGGTAGCTTTATGCACAGGAATCTTAAATCCTTGAGAAGATACTTGGTCAGGGCAGATTGAGTCGTTTCTGGAGGCCTCTCTTCGGAAGACCTTGTTTAGCTTTTCTGAATGGAGTTAGAAGTGGCAATGGTTTCTCAGAGTGGGTGCAGCCCATCCTTGAAGGAGTTTATGCTGGACTGCATAATTGATACAGACCTCACTGCCAGTAGTGCTTTGGCTGCAGCAGCAATATGCTTAATGCTGGCTACCCGCCCAGGGATGTAGCCTTCTTTCTTGGCATATTTTGCAGCCTGCAGCCATGTCTTGAAACAGCTATTGACCTGGATCTTAGCTGATTAAAACTAATCTCAGCATGTAGCATTTATCCTGGAAGTTCTGTCTTCTATCTTCCAGAAACTTAGCACATATGTCCTACCTATCTTGCTTCTGCCCGGTTTTATTTGCTTTTGGTTCTGAGTATCAGATCATCTTTTCCCCTTATTTTTGCAGCAGACAGTTATTAATGGGAAAAAATGTTCCTGGTGTCTGGCTGTGGGGTGGATCGTATTCAAAATACAAAGAATGACCTAGTTTCTGTATGTGATGTGGCAGTTCTTCTCAACTCTGACTGTATTTCAGTAGCACTTAGCACCCTCACCTAACTTCTGCCACAAACTGTTTCCCACTGCAGGAGTGTTCATTTTCAGTACAAAAATATCCCTAACAAAATGACAGATTACCCACATTGCTGCTTTTTAATGAAGCAGACTCTCTAATGTAAAATAGCCACTGTGGGTTTCGGTTTGGCTAAGGGGTGGCTTGCAATAAAATATCGAGCAGTAAAATGGTATGTCAGAGTAATGCTAGAGTAATACCAAATTGTGCGTGCCTATCACATTTTATTTCTGCCCTTAAAGAATTGCTCTGTTTTTACTTGGAGCAGGGCCTGTTCACCCTGTTGGAAAATGTCCATTTCAGGTTCTACATGCGCCAACTTTCGTAGGACTGAAGTGATCGCACTCATTTGTGATGATAACTTGTAGTTAAACTTTTAGTTAACTTTATTTAACTATTTTATATACTTAACTTTTAGTTAACTTGTAGTTAACTTTTAGTTAAACGTGGTCAGCTCACAGGTTCAACTGCAGACACCTTTGGCAATGCTTCCTTGTGGCAGACAGGGCGGAGGCTTTGGATGCCCTCACTCACAGTGCTCAGCGACAGTTCTTTGGGACCACATGTAAATGATGGAATGCCAGTCGTGGCTGATTTGTGCATAGGAATGTCAGCTAAAGGGATTTAAAGGAGCTTTTCTCTGCTGCACAATCAATATATTCTTCTAGAACCCATCAAAATCCTGGTGTAGGATCTGCAGTTACAGAGCTTGTCGTGCAGGCCCTAAAAAGTCCTGTCCAACTCTCTCAACTGTTCCTGACTTAAAAACCTATTCCACTTCAAAAAGGGCTAGGTCAGTCCTGAAGGGTACTAAGTGCTTCTGATTAGTGTCTGGAATCTCTTCAGTTCTCTGCCTGCATGCTTGTGCAGTTCAGACTGCTCAGAAATAGGTAGGAGCAAGTCTTAAATTAGAGCCTCCCTTCATCCTGCTGGCAGCATCTTCAGCATGAACGTAATCTTCAGCAGGCAGCACCAGGCCTGTGCACTTGTTAAGGTCTTCATAAGCCCTGTGTTTTCACCTGATTGTTTCCACTACTGGAAAGTGTCACCTTTTTGGAGCAACAAGAAGGTGTGACTCTCTCATGTCACAAAGCCATTGACAAGGAATCTTTTGTTACTGCCAATAGTTTTACTTTTCGAACTGACCAAGATTAGTTGTGATGATAATGAGAAGCATGTTTTGAAGATCACCATCCAGGTGGCAGAACAGATTTTTGTTTATTATGAGCTGATAAATCAACTATTTTTCAATTTGCACAGAGCTGCAACAGTAATTACTTGGATATATTGAAGAATTATGTCTAATGAAGGTGGATTTCTAATGACTGTTACATCCTCAAGTTCTTACTCACCATGCAGTAACAAGAGCTTTGAAAATCAGGACAACTTCAGAGGAACCATCTGTGAAATCTTTCTGAAAAAGTAAATTCTGTTCCAAGTTATTCAGTGGGAAACACTCTAATTTTTTGCTTCTTCTTCAGGTAGATGTGCCTTATTAAGTGGTAGATGGACAGAAATTAGGTTAAATTATTGTCCATATGGGAACTAGTATATTATGGACATTGCTGAATGATGTAAATGCACAAAAAATAGTATGTTTTTATTTATTCTGGTGCAAAGAAAACAAAATAGTTGGAGGAAAATATATGCACAATAACAAAGGAGCTAAAATATGGATACTTGGTGATTTGCAGAACATTTCTCATGTTGTCAAAAGATATGGGGCATGGCCTCAGACATTCATAAGCATTTTGCATCCTCTCTCCATACCAGCAGACACAAAAGCTGTCTTTAATTTGTCTCTCTGAAGGTCAGTAAGATTATATCACAGTGAAACATCACAGTGAAATACCACAGTGAAATATCACATTTCTGTGTCTTGCTGAGGATCACAGAGCTGGGAAGGATGGGTGACCAGGACATTGTGCATTCTGAACTCACTCCTTGGAGGGATGATTAGAGTGTCAAAGGGCCAGAGAAGAGTTGGGTTGGAAAAGTTCTCTTTGGAATTAGGATAAGAAAATACCTCTGGCAAGAGAAAGAAGGGAAGAAGAGTGTGGATTGAACTGTGAATGGACTAGACCATTTGGGTAAAGTGGGAAAGGAGGGAATAAGAAATCAAAGGACATTTGTAGGTTTACCTGGTATTTATTTATTTTGTTGGAATCTCAGAACTTGGGGTCTTTCATGTCTTATCCCTCTTTTATTTCTATAAATAACTTAACTCATACACTGCAAACACGGCAGATTTGCTACCTGCACTACATACCTGCAAAATCTTTCCCTTGGCTCCAGTGGAAGCAGAATTATCTGTGCAGACTTAGTCTATAAGCACTGCAGAGCTATGATGATTTAAATAGTTTTATGTGCAGGCTGACTGGCATTGAACCATTTCATCCTGGGCTGTGTTGTTGTATGTGCTGGATGATTAACTGGACTCTAGTCTGATTTTCAGACGGTTTCATTGAAACTGTCTTACTTGGGATGCATGTATTTTTCTTTCAAAACATTATCTTCTGCATTCCACCTTTTGGCATTTTTATGTTTGAGACCTCCTCATTTTTTCCCAATAATTTATGATAAATGTGGTTCTATCACTTCATAAAAAATATGGTTTCACGTAATGCAGCATGATGTTCTAAACAGTAATGCTGCAGACCTCCAGCCCTTCTGATTGGCAGCATCAGCCTCTGAAGGGACTCCAAAGTCAGTAATTTTTGTGCAACTCGTATTGGCTCAGCAATGCATTGCCCAAAGAACTGGAGCAGAAGCATCGTTTTCCAGTGGCTATGCTTTAAGGTAAACCTGAGATTTGAACTGCAGTTCTGGTCACTCCTGTCAAAGAAGGAAAGCAGCCATTGTTTATTGCTGTCAGTTTTGACAATCAGCTTTTCCTTACTGCATTCATTTTGAGCCCAAACCTTTATTTGGACTTTTAAAAGTCCAAATTTCATAAGAAATGTTTTCCCAGGCACAAGGCAACAAACGTCAGGTTGACCTACAGTTTTACTTCTCTGGAGGTCTTCAGTGCTGTTTCCTCCTCAGTAATGAACACAAATGCATAATAATGAACTTTTTTTTTTATTCTATGGAATATGGAACAACCTGATGTAGAATAGGGATACATTTTACAAAGGACAGCCAAACAAAACACAATACAACATTCTGTAATCCCTTTTTAGGTCTCTTTTTTTTATGAGAGATGAGTTGGAAGGCTATGCACTTAGATGGACACTGAGCTGGGATGCCAAGATTTATGCACTTGCTTCAGTTCGACATCTGACTGTCTATATGACTTCAGCCAGGTCTTTTTATCCTGGTTCTTTATGGTCCTTTAGGACTTAAAGAGGTAGAAAAAAGCCAGAGCAAACACCTATCTTCCTTTTTTTTCCATAGTGATATTAGGGTAATTCGATGTTTTTGGAAATGCACTGCCTTAAATGGGATATATTTTAACAGCTGTAAATGCCCAAAAGTTTACTGGGGAAAGATTGACTTCAAATGCCTTTGTGTAATCTTCTGCAAGGTAATCATCTGTGTCTTTAACTAGACACAGTAACTTCTGTACTGTTGTTCTTTACAATATGGGTTAGTGGCCATGGTGGTATTGACTTAGTGGGCATTGAGTCCAAGGTGATCTTGGAGGTCTTTGCCAGCCTTAATATTTCTATTACTCTAAAAAAAGGCACCAGCAAGAGACAGGGTGGACTGCTGCAGTACCATGGTTTTAAAAGGGTGCGGGTTCCAACTTTATTATTTAACTTTTAGATATATAAAGGTGGGACAATTCCAAGCTTTTGCCTGTGTGTCTTTTACTGTGTTTCTGAGCATTGTTAGTCACCATCCTCGCCAGCAGCCACACCTGCATGCATAAAAGTATATGCTTGTGGTATGTTCCTGACACTTACCTGGGGGTGGAGTGGGGCTAAATGGTCCTGTACTGATTTTTAAGAAGGAATCATCCCTCAGTATGTTTTGGCATGAATTGACCTTTTGAGCATGAGGCACCTCTGCTGAAATCTCAGTCATCCAAATAGTGAATAGCCTTAGCTGACACATTTACCATCTCTGTGCAGATTTCTCTTCACTCTCTAAAGCCTGAAAGGTACCACGCTGTCTGTCCCTGATGCCAGTTTATCAGTTGGGATACATCCAGAGCTGCATTAGCACTGATCACTTAGACAGTTCAAATGAGTATGCAGTTCTATTGGTTTTGTGATTTTGTTATACTAGGCATATTAGACGCTTATTTTTCCCTTACACAAGGGAAAAATACATTTTAATATTAATGTTCATGTTTGCAGAGATGTATCACTTTAAAAATAAAGATTAATAGGTTTTGTTGGAAGGTCTTGGTAGACATCCAATCTATCTGCTAATAAAGCACAGTAAGCCACGATGGCTGCAGTGTACTTCTGTCTCTGTGGATGATGATTTTTAAAGACAGCATATTTCAAAAAGCTATTAAAATGCTTTGTTTGTAACTTGAAGAGTCTATACCATGAAGGCATTAAAATCTCTTTCATCACAGTACTCATTAAATTATCTTTAAAGGTCAGGCCCTGTTATCTGATCCAGTGACGTCAGTGAGAGCGTTACGTGGCTGAGCAACACTTGGCTCTAAATCATCCCAGCTAATGGGACAGATTGGTGTAAGAGCTGTGGAAAAAAACTCCTCTGACATTTATTTTGCTGTGAGTTCAATCCTGTATTACTTGACTTGAGCTGCTGCTCACACAAACTCCAGTGAATTTAATGGTGAGGCTTCCAGTTGGGACCGTTGGGCATTTCTGAATTCCAGATACAAGAGAGGAATTCAGTGGCTTAAACGAGCTTCAAGTATGCAAAATGTGTATGTTGTAACCTATATTGGCAGACACAATTTCACTACAGCTCATGGAAGCATCTTTGCAAATATAGGAAGCAGATTCCCTTAGTCAGAAACTTTTAAGAAAATTTTGACTCCAAGTTCCTTTTCCTTACAACAGCAGAGGTTTGTTTTGTGAAAAAGACTCCAGTGCACATGTTTTGGGAGGTGAATAGTGTATATTCAATGTGAAAGATTATGCAGTTGCTCTGTAGAGAACATTTTCTGTGGATTCAGCCTAATGAAACATATGCTTCCTATTATATCAAATACATTTTTTATAATAACCATTTCAACATTATGAAAACGTTTAGATGTTTGCTCTATAATTTATATCCTTTTTCAAATGTCACCTCTTAAAACTCATAGTCATTTTATGAAAAAATATTTCAGCTCTTTTAACAATTATTGCACTCAGAAAACAAAAGAAAGCCAGTCATATGTATTCCATCCCAAACCAGGTTTGACCTCATTCAGAACTAATAGGACATTTTTTATAAGATTTTTTAAAAAAATTAATAACATTAATCTACCACCCAATTCCATTATTCTTCCTTAATTGTCTTCTGCAGTTGCTCTGTCTGTGTCTGCCATTCTGGCTCTCTCCCTGTGGAATACTCTGGGAGCCTGTTGTGCAGAAGAAGGATGAAGCACGAGGAGCCTGGGGTGCACTCTGGCATCCTCTTCCCGTGCGCTCTGCAGGGCAGGAGGGAAGCACGTGAGGGAGTAGTGTGTGAAAGCACCGGACTTTCTGCTTTGCTCTTGGGAAGTACAATATAGAGGTAAAGTGTGCTTTAGGAATTACGAGTTTCTCTTTGCTGGAATGCATCCTCCAGATTTCAAATAGGATGTCCAGGAATACACATTTTGGACTTTATTTCTTTAGTCATCTAGGGCCTAGTTCCCATTTTCCTCAATGGACAGTGGGTCAGGACTTTATAATTCCCTGTCCTCTTTGATTTCTGTGTTCACTACAGCTGACTGCAAAACAGTCTTGAAGGGGGAAATTTTCTGAACGAGTAAATTTAAAATAAAATCAGTGATATTTTATAGTTATGCACTTTTTTTCCCTGACACCTTAAAATGCTGAAATACTCTCCCAACAGTAAATCACGTATCTTTCATTTACTTTCTTACTATATCAAACCACATAGGCTTTGAAAAAGACAAACTACTGAAACAAATTGCTGTATTGTGGGTGTGCATTGCCTCTGTGTGACGTGATGAGAAAGAGCAGTGAGCAGTAGTTATGTGATGTAACTGGATGATCTCCAGAGCTCCCTTCCAACCCCAGCCCTTCTGTGAGTCCGTGCAAACAGTTGGGACAGGCTTTCAGGCTGCACTAGGGAAAGGAAAGGAGAGGAATCAGACCATTCTCTTGTTGAGCAATGGTTCTTTACAGCAATTGATCCCTATGAATCTACTCATACAGTCCACTGATATTCCTGTGTGAAAGTCTAGTTCTAACTTTGGTGAATGAAACAATTACCTTTATACCTTTGATTTCCTTGAGATCCTTCTGATGACCCTTGAGTAGGTTAATGCCTAAGGTATGACTGAAAATGAAGGTGCTGGACCAAGGGCATTGGTCAGCACAGCTTAGGTGGGCAAAAAAACTGAAACAGAAGGTAAATGTAGGACCTCTGAGCAGAGAGAAATCTCACCTATATAAACAAAGGTGCAAGAGCTGTGGCCCTGTTGGGCAATTCTGAACCAGTGAAGGGGGTAAAGAAATAACTTAGTTTGCTAATGGAGAATCAGTAGGACATCGTGCAGACCTGAGAGAGAATTCAGGGCAGAGTACATTAATTTTTCCTTTGCCAAATAAAAGAAGTAGGAACTTATCTAAGATGAATTTTAAATCAGTTCTCTGTTGCTACTCAAGCAGCTCTATGCTTGTCTATACAGTGCCCACAGCTGTAGTGCATTTAGTATGTGAACAGCATTGAAACAGCTTCTCACTGAAAAATGCCACTGGTTTGTGGCTGATCCTCAGTTCTGCTTTTATTCTACCCTGACACATTCACCATGTATTTGTCCAGCGAGATGGAACTAACATTTTTCATTTAGATTCGGAGCCTGTGTCCATATAGGGGCAGCTACAGACATGGTAACATTGAGACAGATTTTTTTTTGAGTGTGCTTATGCTCAGTTTTAATTACACATGCAATCTGCTTACCTGCATTTCAACCCCAAATTTGGACTTGCCTCCGCAAGTGCCTAGCCACTGATGAAGACTGTCTGCAGGACATATTTGAAAATGAGATGTAAACTGTGTACGGATGGTCATGATCAATCAAGTTACCAAAATTTAATGAGTTTGTAAGCTGATTTAAGCTATCAAGTTGTACTTTACCATGGGGGTGGCCAGGAGAAGCCACAGTCTGTTCGTAAAGCTCAGCTGATGAGCAGAGTCGTATCCCTAGCACCTGCCATCATCAATGCACACCACGAAAGTCATCTTTCAGGCTCAGGTACAAGCTGGGACAGACATATCGAAAACACAGCAATTTTTTCACCACTGCAGTTGGAACCAAATAAGAAAACAGAAAAAAAGCCCAGAAAAACCCCACCAACCTCTCCCAGTTCTGGTCTTCAAAGTACAAAAAAATAGACCAAACCCCCGAATTATGACCTTTGGTGGTTAGGAGATGCTGTCACAGGGGTTGAGCCTTTCTCAGTTTGCCATGCATGAAAATTGAGAATAGCATCTTACCCAGTTTTCTCATTCGTAAATATTGATTGACTAACAAAGAATTTTAAAGTCCAGATACCTTGTTATGAAATATTTGGAATATAATCACTTCAGTAATTTTCCTGCCCAAGGCAAATGTAAACCCTGGCTATCCTACACCTTTTCTAGATATGACATGTGATGCTAAGACGTATTCCAGATTTTCAAAGTCTTTAAGGGCCAAAGCATTACAAAGCCCCTATACATTTGCTTTCCTTCTCTGTTTTTAATTCCCAGACTTCAAAGCACTTGTCAGGTTTTTTTATTTACTTCTCAAAATCTATGTTTGGTTGGTACTGCCCAGCCACTGTGGTTCTCATGGGACACTGATGTGCACAGCAGAGGTGACTTGCTATTAGAGACACAGGGATATTTAGTTGGTATGGTATATCTTTAATTATGTCATATCTGAAGAGTTTCTTTTTAATTTGCCACCTCAGTTTGATCAAAAATCCCTAGAACTTATGTTGATAACAGCAGAACTTGTGTCAGTCTAATCAAAAATGTTCAAGACTATCTGCAATATAGTCTGTATTACTCAGATTCATAAATGAAAAGCTGTTTAAATGAACTCTGAAAATCAGTAAAAGAAACTGGCTTCCAATGCCTTCATTATAAAGTGTTTGATTCGCCTTGTAGAAAGATGCTTGTGTTTTTAAGCATTCAGTAGATAGGTATGTACATAATAGCAGGCTCAAAATCACATAAAGAAAGATTGCCCCTTGAGTTTTAATTTGAAACTTGTAAAACAGTCATAAAAATACAAAGGCCTTCATAGGTTAAGTGCTGTTATAAGTTGTGCAGAATTACCATATCTGTGTTTCTGTGACTTCACCAGTCCATTATAACAATTTGAGACAGGTGAGACCCATTCTGTTATAACCATTTCTAACTGGTGTGAATATTAAATTAGTGTGAAACCTGACAACCATGGAATTTATCTGGTGAAAAAATGGTAAATCAGACTCTGGGTAAATCAGTGCATTTTGAGCCTTATGTATTTTGTGTGAAAGTTGGTATGAAAAGTAATCAAGAATAATACGGAATTTCATTCTACCTTTCACTGAAAGACTGTGACATGTTTGGCAGATATTAAGAATGGCTCCCAAGACTTTGTGAAAGAGGTGCCAGCCATAGCCACCCATTATCCTGCTCCACATTATAAGCAAATATAAGTAAAAAGAAGTTGGGACATTTCCAAACTTGCACAAACCATCATCTGGAATCTTGAGACCAGATTTATCCTCCATTTGAATTACATCAGAATAAATTTGGCTTTCAGTTTGTTCTTGGTTTTGACTTAAGGCTCTGAAAATGTTGAATTGCTGGAAATGTTTTCAAGTCTCAGACGCAGTAATCGCTTCTCTAATTGACACAATTGAGAGAGTTCTGTATAAAGACGGTTAAAATTCTTGCAAATTCTTCTTATTAAACTAACATAGACTCAGTCCTAAACAAAACAAACTTCTCAGCTAAGGATGGTAATATCAATTTCCACGCATAGACAATATACTTGCTAATATCTGCTCTGATGGGCATTGACAGATCTTGTCATTTGGTTAAACAAAGATTGGAAAATCAATCCACATAAAAGCAATTTTCTTCAACAATCTGTTCCTAACATGATCTTCGTTTGTGAAATTCAATAGCAGCACAAGAAGACAAGTCTGATACCTCCTTGTATACATCCTATGGGAAGGATTTTATTGCTGCAGAGGGTAAAAATTGTACCAACAGACAATGTTATGCAGCCAAACTGTTCATTATTTATCTGTGGCCTAACATCTAACATTTGATGAATGAATTTACAGCAAAATAAGGTTACTGGAGCTTGTTCAATTGTTTCATGTGGTTAGGACAGCTGTAGGCAATCTGTATAGGCTCTTCTGCTATTAGAAACCTATACATGTTTAGGCAGTATGTATTTCATTTATGATCTGCCAGAAAGTATATTAAAACTGAAGATCACTGTATGAATATTCCTCTATGAATAAGAGGAATATATTACAGCATCAGAGGAATTTCCCAAGACTAAAAGTAACCACAGCAATTTCATTTGAACATCTCATGTAAATGAAGTCCGTCTGTCTTGAACGTGTCTTCTACATGTGCCCTGTACAACAAGAGAGATCACTTGATATATGTTGTGTCACTTCGTCTGACTCGCTCTTAAATTCCAAAAAATGTCTTCACATGTCTTGTGTCCACATATGTAAAGTCTCCGGTTTTCTTAAATCCTTGATTCAAGGCTTTGAATTTGAACCTTTTAACAAACCAAGATTATTCAACCAGAACCAAGTATCACAGTTCCGGCACTCCACATGATGTTAAGTGGAAATAAAACTAGTCGGAGGTTGAGTCATATAACAATCAAATACATGTGAAATTCAGTCCCAGGAATCAAACTCAGTCTATTTTACCCATCCTCCTCCAATCCCCATAGACATTTTCCAGACGTACACTGAGTCTTTCAGTTCTGCCTCTCTCTAACTTTGCATCTGTGGTCAATTATTTTGTCTTTGTCAGCTGTTTAAACAGAATCTAAAAATACACTAAAGCATCCACTTGCAAACCTTTCTGCCCAGAAGGAACCAGAAGGGTTTTGACAATGGTTAGCTCATCATTTATTCCAAACCAAGGACTGAACCTCCATCTTTTTTTCCTGTCCAGGAATCCTTATAAATAACAAAATTAAGTGAGAGACAGCGTCTAAGGTTTGAAGTGCATGAGAGCACAGAAGGTTCTGACTTACATGGATATACACAGGCAGAACAGACTTCAGATAAAGATTTAGCCAAGTTGAACTTTCTTGCTAAGGTCAGAAAAAGTTACTTTGGCCCATTTTTGGTGAGCTTCTAATTGAAAAAGAACTTCATTCTTCTGTCCTAAAAACCTTATTATGCATTATTGTCTATCACAGGGCTTGCAAGAAGGTATTTTTTGATCCAGAGAATTCAGGATACCAAACCCCCTTCATTAAACTATGCCATCTCGGGGAGTGGGGCTGCAGTTTTAATTACCATCCACAATACAGTACAAAAAGAGAGAAGTTTCACAGTCAGTGTGCCAAAGGTGTCCATGGAGCTTCCTTAGCTTGCCTGTTGCATGTCCACATGTGTGTTCTGCTTGTTTATATTTAGCTCTTAGTGGTAGATGAGTTTCTATAAGGAAGTAATTAGAAAATCATCCCACTGCTTTTGTGCACTCAGGTTAAAATGTTGTGATTATTTCTTCTGTTGTGCAAAGTAACTGTCCTTATATACTGGCTTCTTATCTGTCAATAAAACCAGGATTCACCTGACAAATGAAAGTGCAGCACACATTTAGGCTTTGGTATCCATGAAACTACTCGTTGGCTTGCAGTTAACTATGCATTAAAATATAATGGTGAGCTTGCAATGAGTTCAGAACACATAAATTCACACAATTGCTGAGCTGTGTGTAGCCTTAGTTAACTCTAATTCCCTGTGCTTGGTGGTGCAGCACCATATTTTCAACTGGAATACTCTTGAAACAAATAAACAGAATTTTTGTGGCATCTTCAGATAATTAGCAGGAATGTCACAACCACTCTAAGGTTAAAGGTATTTATTTTCTTTAAATCCCACAACTGGTGCGAGAGGCTGTATTTCACCACCTCTCTTGGTTTGAAATGTGAGGTGATTCCAGCAGCACCTCAAGGTAAAATTTCCTTCTTCATGGGTAGTACTTGTTATTGATCAGCTGGGATCAGGAAAAGGTGAAAGTAAGATACTGGAGTATAAAGCAGGACAAGGATACATAATATTAACTGTGAGGTCATGTTTGCAAAAGGGCTTTACTTTCATAGAATGATGGTCTGTGTTCATGCTGTGTATTTAGGGTAGGCAAGTCAGGAGCACTTCGCCGTGCACCGCACTCAGCTGAAGACTCCAGGAGCAAACCACAAATTTTACTGATGTCAGTCATCAGAATTCTATTTCTTATTTGAAAACATAGTGGACACTGTACCAACACAGGCAACGTAGAAACACCAGCCCCGTGAATTCCCCCTGCATGGCAGGCAGGATGGGCATCTCCCACGTGAGCAAGTGACGCCACAGCACTGGTGCATCCCTGACTGTGTCCAGTCTCATGCCTGTACTTATGCCTGTGGCTTGAACTGATGTTGTCCAGTGCATAATAGAGGTGGCCTGCAGCTGGGTTACAAAACAGGGAAGGAGCTGTAAGACAGTGTCAAAGGGCTGGAACCACGTCCTTCTTAAGTTGAATCTGCTCTCAGAAAAGGCAGCAGCAAGATTGGCTAAGGTCAGACAAATTGTTCTGAGGGGCTGGAACACTGCAGTTTAGCCTCTGAGTTATGCTTGTATCCATGCTTGAATTCTTATTCTAACATTTCTGAGTCCAGTTGCATGTTTAAGGAAAAAAAGTAATTGTACAGATTTGTGGATTCAGCACATGAAAATCAGGCACTTTATTTGTTTTTTTTTTAAGAATGCCTTCTGGCATTCACAGTGGGTTCCCATACACAGAGTGAGCTCGTGTGTCCAGGACATTGTCATTATCACAGGCTCTTTTTATTAAAAAAAGTCCCCATTGCCATGCAGATAGCTAAGGCAGCATTTATTGTAATCACTGCCTTTCCAGTTATGCACCTATGAAGTGTTTACACAGTTTGCTTCAAGAATTTCTTGTTTTGCAAGTTCTCACACACCACCAGAAATGGCTCACTTAAAACATGCATCAAAAGGGGAATGGTGGTAACAGATGAATGCTTTTATAAATTTAGCTGGGGACAAATTCAGCCAACAGCATCTTCAGCCAAGAGCAGAGCAGATAGTGAAAATTAGGAACCTGGGCACTTTTGAGAATCTTCCTACCTACAAAACGACATTTTCAGGTACCTAAATTCCTTAAACATCTTTCCTTGGGTGAACTGGGAACAAAACTGATAGTGGCCTTCACAAGAACTCACACTCCAAGATCACTTACATAATTCCAGACAACCATAAAAAGGGTCCAAAACAGTTTTGCATGTTCTTAGCAGAATATATTATGAAGCCAAAAAAGCCTGTAACTTTTTATAGTAAGTTAATATTTGGGTAGGTACTGTGGGGAAAAAGTTTGATGCATGCAGCTTGGATTGTCTGTATTTTCAGTTTGCTGCCTTTTGCTTGTGTTTTTTTTCCACTCCCACTCTTTTGTTTTACTTTGAACTTAATTTATGTACAGGCTTTCTACTTTTTCAGTGAATTTCATTTTGAAATGGGTGAACATATCTCTAAGATCATGTGTTTCAAGACACAGTTTGGAGGGTCAAGTATTCTTTAGATCACAGCAACGATCTTATCTAAACCCGAGTCCAGTGGAAATCAAGCAGAAACCGACATGAAGCTGAACTCCCTAATGGTACCAGTTCCTAGAGATGAATTAAATCTTGCTAAGTTGAAAAAACACCTTTCAGTTGGTACAAGAGTTCAAACCAAATACAGACTGTTATCATTTGCAGTCATCTGGAAAGGAAAATGCTCTTAATGCAATGCCAGTAAAGGATATTCCCTTGACTTTTCTTGCTCTGAGCTACTGTAGCTTGTTTACATTCCCCAAAGAAACTGTGTGAAATCTTTCACACACTGTCAAACCTTCAAAGAAGTTTAAGGTAGGGCTTAGCTTGTTGGAATATTGTAATCTGTTTCGCTAAAACTTAACATTTTAACCATAACAACTCCTGAATCCTGCTTCCTTTTTTACCTCCATGCACTAATCACTGCGGGAAGCATTAAACTTCTAAGACATTTATACTGGGAAAGCCAAAAGAAAACTATCCAGCAGGTCAAGGCATAGAAAATATTAACAAACACCTGCTGCTCCTACATATGGATAGATTTTTCACTTAAGTGGAAATCATTTAGCTGAAAATGAAAGCACTGGTGGAAGGCGTATGAAAGCAGTTAAAGCCAGAAAAGCTCGTAGAAGTGTTTTATGAGAAAGCCTGTAGCTCCAAGTGTTAACTTCCACGGAGAAATGTGCAGAATTAGTTAGCTATTTTGTCTCTTTCATTTGCTAATCAATTTTCCCCACTACCAGCCTATGACAACTAGTAGGCCTGCACATTTGTTTCATATGGCTAAAGAATGTTTAACCCCCTACTGACCCTCTGGTGTTTGCTCTCCTTCCCTCAAGGCACGGAAGACTTTAAAGTAGAACCCGATGAATGAAAAGAATTAATCTCTTGGGGGCTTTTGTCATGAAAGCTTGAAAGGGGATCAGAACATGACATGCTGACAGCTGAAGTCAAGAGGAAAATTATGATATAATACAGCAAGTCAAAAAAGTTACATGCCATCTTATCCAAAAGGCAAACAAAGTGTGCATATTGCCTTGGTTCTTTTTTGGCTGCTCTTGCTACTGGTAACAACAGTAAAATCTATAGTGGAACCCCCTGAAAAGATGAAGGGTATTTGTGGCTGATCTTTGAGAATAAAGCTGCTGAGTTTCTCAAAGATGGGTGCAACATGTAAATGAGCTTTTTCCGACCCTTGTTTCTTATCCCTTTTACAGTCTATGATGAATCTCTGGTTGCTGTTACTGTTCTGGACATTTTTGATCGAGCTTTGTCTTCTAATGAGTTTACTTAGTTTGGATTTTGTGAGACTTCGGCTTGATAGTTTTAAATTTTTCCCCCTGGATACAGCATTGGCCAACTCCTCATGCCAACAGGGACATTGTTTGTTGTGTGAATTTGTGGGCTTGCTCAGAACCTCTTCAGATATTTTTATTATTAAATTGAATGAGTGATTTGCCTAGCAATTCTAGAAGTAATCAAGACCAGAGTGGGTTTGTCATTTAAATGGCAAGAGAGGTAAAGCTGGAGTACATTTGTATTCAAAGAATCCTATTGTTTCCTCTTGTCTTCATTCTAAGCTCTTGAAATGGCCATTAGATCAAAGAGAAAGGTCTGGATAAACTGCAGCAAAAATAACACATTTTCAGTCCTCTCGTGCTTATTCCTTTTCGTTCTGCTTGGTATGGAAAGCCAGGCACATCCACAGCTATGCTCAACAGCTACTGGATGGTGATCCCAACCCCAAATACATTTTCACAGTGGTATTTTGAATCCGTGGCTGACTTTCTGGTTAGCATAATTTTAGGAGTCTCCTGAGCTCCCAAGCGAGCTTCGCCAGCCGGGACAAACTGAGAGGCATAGCTCTGAGTTTCCAAACTACGTTAGAGTGAGCCAACGGGAATTTTCGGTTATAATTCTGCTAGGGGATTGTCTGTTTGCCGTAGAAGGGGTGAGAGACTGCTGTGCTGTGTTGTCTCGGCAGGACGCTCCGTTCGCAGGGTGAGCCGTGGGAGGGACCGGGGGGGCGGGGGTGGTGGTTTACGGACCTGTGGCCGCCTCCTTGGCGTCTGCCTCTTGCAGCGGGACATCCCGCCGGGAATGCGCGGACTTTTCCTTCCCCTCTCCCGGGAAGAGTTCCCTCAGTGTTCCCACCGCTGTTCCCTCGGTGGCCACCTGGGGGACCCATTGTCCGGGAGAAGCGGCGCTGAGGGCGTCGGGCTCGATCCAGCGCGGTTTGAGCGCGGTTTGAGCCCGGCTTAACGACGGCGCGGGAGCCGCGCCCCCGGGGCACAGCGACGGTCCGAGCGCTGCGCTTCTGCCCCAGCAGTCACGCCTGGCACCGGCACGGGCTGTCTCCCCCAGCCAAGCGCTGGGATCATCCGGCGGTGGGATCATCCTCGGGAACGCAGCCACGGAAGAGCGAACGGCGCACCTGCCCGCCTCACACAAAGCCGAGCTGGGAGACTGAAAAAAAAAAACAAACCCACCTTGAAAATGTATATAGCAGCGTGTACTGTAGGGGGGAAAAAACGAAACCGGCAAAATAGGACAAGTTTTTAAGTTTTCATTTTTCGGCTGAAAAGGGTCCGGAGTTCATCAGAACTTTGAAATCAGATCTTTGGATTTTCTGAGTCGAAATGGAGAAAAGTTACATTCTAAAAACCATTGAAGAGATGATAGATCTCTTCTTTGGAGGTACAGTTTGACAAAAGTTTTCTGATTTGACTTTTTTTTTTTTGAGAAACAAACCATGTAGACCTGGATTATAACCCTGCAATCAGCAGGAGGATGATACAGGATACCTGTATTGCCTTCCAAGCTCAGTTCACGCTCTGGCTGCACAGCATAGGGACTAATCCCCTCCCTAATCACAGTGTGCAGTGATGGAGGTGGCTCATATCATGCTGATTAAAGCTGGTTTATAACCTCAGTTTTCCATGTGTGTGCAGAGCAGGCTTTCAATCGAGGTGTCAAATGTTTACTAGCAAAATTAATGAAATTTTTCAGAGCTATGAAAGTGAAATGCTGCTGGTTTCCCTAGTGTTTCTAAAAAAAAAAAAAAAAAGAAAAAAAATCTCCAGAAATGGAGCAGATGATATTAGCAAATTCTCAATCCATTAAAAGAGCAGTTTTACAGTGAGAAGTGGAAGTGTTAAAAAGAAAAAAAACATGTACAAAGATTAATCAGTCATTCTTGACTCAAATACCTCCTTTCTCCATGGTTCTAAGGCTATTTGGAAGCCATGGGACTCCTTTTCTTTCAGCTCAGAGCTAAGATGTTCTCAGCAAGAGGATGATAACTTTTGGCTTCTTTTACCCATTTTTTGGAGCGCAGCTGAATGCTCATTTGGGTTGTATCCTATCTGTGGAAATTCCACTGAGCTCAGTGAAAATAGCTCACAAGGAGGGGCAGGAGGAGAAAAGAGCCTGAAATTTGGATTCAGCTGAGGTTGATAAATTGAAAACTTAATATCCACAAAACATTGATGGGTTCTGTTTGTGTATCCATAGTTACTCGCCACATATCCTTCCAGTATCCTGCATTCTAAGTGCAACAAGCAGTAAGAGAAAAAAAAAGTTACTTTATCTGGATCTCTTTTGCTTGAGGATACGAAATTCTTTTGAAAACATCCCGAGTGGCTAATACAGTGTTTTATATTAGAGCAAGAATTTTGGTCGTATCCCAGCAGTTTAAGGAGATGCTTCAGGAGATCTTTACAATGAGAAAACCTAAACTTAGAAGTTTAGAAATAAAGTACAAGAAGTCCATTTCTGTTCTATAATGTTGCTTTTAGCTTTGTCTAAGTATTTCAAGTTTTATCTGGGCTAATATGCTGCCTAAAGTGGTTTCAAAACAAGCATTTATCTGTGAAAAACATCTGCTCTGTGAAAAATAAAAAAGAGAAAGAGGTTCTCAAGGATTAGAGTTGATCCTTTGGGCGATGCAACTCTTACTTAAATTAGTATCAGTCTTACACTAAATTTAATGGGAGTTGTACAGAGCGTGGAATGGGGAATCCTCATTTAGTGACAATATGGAAAATACCATTCTGAGGTTTTTGAAAACTTCCTTTAAAATATTTTAAATTAAGTCTAGATATGCTGACTTCAGAATCAGAAGACAGCTGTCCTGAATTTCTTCCTTTTGTCGGGCATTTCTTCCACAAATTTGAAAATTCATGGGTTTGATTTCAGTGAAATAGATTTCAGTTGAGTTGGTTTGAAGAGCCATGTTGGGCTTAAGAATTTTGTCTGCAATTCAGAGGTCAGGGGCAGAATTTTTCAAAAAATGAAAAATTATACTCTAAGTAGGTAATATGCCTAACATAAACATTTGTTATGATGAAAGATCCTTAAAAACCTGGAGGTTCGTTGAAGTTCTTGGGGTTCACTGGAGCATAAACTTGTCTTCTAAAATGACACTACTTTACATGCTTTTAAGTTTTCTTAATGTCTTAAAGTGGTTCAGCTGTAGCTCAGATTTGATCACATGTAAAGATAAAGAACATAGGAATGCACAGATACTAATATTTACATTTTTATGTGCAAAGTTCATACATTTGCAACTGGGTAAGAATGTTAGCATTTATCCCAATTTTAGGTAAGAACACTGTGATCAAACCGGAGTTAATGGGCTCTGATAGTGGTCAATAGTATTTGGTCTTCAGTATTCGTTGACAAGATTAATATATAAATGCATTTATATCAGCTACAGCCAAGCCAGTTGGCTAAATATGAATTGAGTTGACATTTACTGATATGTTGGGATACTTGAAGCATAATTTAATTGTAACCAAATGCTAAAAAAATCTAGCAGTTTATGGTCATGTTGCTGAAAAACTGCATCTAACTGCCTGGAAGGTATATCACACAAATTATGGCTCAGTTGTTTTTAAGCAGAGCTATGGGTTTCTTGTATTAGCACTAAAATGATACTGACAAGTGCTGCTTTCCTTCCAGAATTACTTAATATGTCTCTTCTTAACTAGTTGCAGTATATATGAATCACATACTTTGGTCTGTAACTCCTGGAGCTGAGGCCATCAACTGTTACATTATCCTTCCTGTTTGAGTGTGTTTGGCAAAGAGAACGAGCCCTGCAAGTAAGAAAGCGATCCATTTTGTGTTTCCACTACTCTGGCCACTACTTCAGTTGTTTCATTCCCTTTCTGTCAGGTGAGATCATTATTACATGTCTTGTCCTGGGCAGTTATTCTCAGTTGGGGCGTGTAGGTTTTGAAGCAATCAGTCAGAGGTCAGATTTGGTCAGGGTGGGGAGCCTTTCCAAATTACTCCTGCAAAAGGTGGGACCAGTTCCTGAAGCAGCATTCTGTGAGTGGAAAAAATTATTTGGTGAAAAGCTGCAACATTTCATGCATCTTTTATAAGGCAACACTATATAAGAAAGCCTGAGAACAGGCAGACTGAAAGTGAACAAATGTCTTAATGAGGATTCATCAAAGTGAGCTCTTCTTTGGAACATAAGTTGAAGTAGATCTGAATTGCTTCTCAGTACAATGATTCTCTGGTGGTGTGATCAGAATTGAGATTCCATTATGGAGACTGTTAAATTATTCTTCACCAAATGAGACTAAATCCCTGTCCTCAGTCCCTTGTTGTAGAACTCTGACATCAAACTCAGCTCTGGATCTGCCTTTTGCTCCTGGGAATCCATCTTGATCAATTGCTCAAAGCTTAGTTAAAGTAAACATGAAATAACTGGAAGCCAAGTTAAAGCAATTTATCTTGGTTTGTCTTTATTATTTGCAGGCCACAACCGCTGTACTTAAGCAGCAAACACCAATACAGATAATAAATGGGAAATGCCTTCATTTAGAACAAGTGCAGGACTATAAATTATGGAGGACACACAAGACCATTTTAAAGGTTTAGGTTTTCTGAAACAGAATTACTGAAATAATAACTGAAGTGAGTGCACTTTCACTAGAGACTGGTAGTTACTAGTAATTGTGTTGCATATACACTTTAGGCATTGACCTCATGTCTCAGACATCCAGCATACCGAAAGCTTGGTTGCTTAGCACTGAATGCTAAGTGACATATTAAGTTCAACCAAATGTCAGTCATTGCAATGATGTCATGTTGTCCAAAACCCATTAATTACTTTGAAAATTCCCACAGTAACTGAAAATCTCAGATTATCTGCCTGAATTAATGGGAGCCCTGTAATTGAATGATGGATCCCATGCTGTTATTTTGTACCCTATGTACTTTACATATACATTTTGAGTGAAGGTGGCAACTACAGGTTTTGGTGATCTCTACTCATCCTAGAATCTCTACCAGTTTTAATACTGTCATTCAGAACAATTCTACTAATAATAAGAAATGTGAAAGGTCATATTCCCTACAGTACACCTTAGAAACTAATATTCCTTATGAGTGATATGTAAAGCTTTTGGTGGAATTACATGGCTGAGAGTTGGAGACTCTGTGCCAAAACCTCTCATTCCTGTTTTAGCAATGTTTGAGATTCCAAAGGAGAGAAAAGGAGGTAAAGTTATTTTTTTTTTTTAATATCACCTACTAATTGCAGTGTCCTTTCTCNTTTTTTTTTTTTTTTTTTTGCTTCAGTCAGGAATGTATAAAGAAAGAAAGTTTTGAAGTGTGTTTGTGCATTGAGTTACTAGGCAGTAGTTAAATTCTAGACCAGTACAGGTGAGTCCTTGGGGCTCCATGTTTTAGTCAGCCAAGAGCTGGGAGGTGCTTTCTCACAAGCAATTACAGGATGCAGGACACTGTTGTTCGTTCCAGGCCCCTCTTTAGGCTCCTGGGAGAGATGGGGCAGATCCCTCCTTGGTGGTGTCAACAGCCAGTCTCCCCTTCTCCATTTGCACCCTAGTTCTCAGCAGTCACTGTATTTTATGTGATCTGCTTTGGTGCTGCTCTATTTTATAGGTCAACCCCTATAGTAGTAGGAAAAAAGCCTCCAAATTCATGTTGTGAGACTTGAGGAAATATTTTCTAGTGATAATATTCCAGACAAAGCCTATCTCTCTGCTGATAGAAACTGCAAACAGTTTGCAATCTTCTTGATTTTTCTGAAAGATCTTGTTGAGATTTTTCTTTCACTTTAATGGATTCATTGTGAGCAAGTTGCCACTGTGAACCAATATTCATTGTTCAGAATTAGGTTGTGTTAAAGTTCTTCCCAATGTGGCCTGACATATTTGATTTGTAGGAAGCAGGTATGTGAAGGAGGCAAAGAAAGATTAATTAAATTCTGCTTTTATGATTAATCATTAGGCCAACTTTCTGCTGGTAAGAAAAAACTCATTAAATTGTCTGGTCTATCACTCAGATTGTACTGAAAAAAGATGTGTCTGAGGCTGCTGGAAAGGGAAGTATGATTCACAGGATGGTGAAATTAAACATATCTGCACTTCCTCTTTCATAAAGAGATGCATAATCATAAAAGCAGCTTTCTTGCTTTGCCACTGTACATAGTGGCAGCGAAAGATGACGTGATGCTTCTTTGGTTGTGGTTTTAATTTGCCTTTGTTTCATTCTGTTATTCTTCACATGTGTACAAGCCACGTTCAAACAGAAGGCTCAGAAACTGCCTAATTTGTGGTGCAGCCAACAGGCTTTGGAAGCCAATTTCTAGATACCTGATTTTTTTGTGGTACCCCTCAGTAGAATGGTGGGACCAGATGGGAAAGTGATACAGAATATTTCTTTATTTATTCCATCAGCTTCTACCTTCCAAAAATTACAAACTCATTGTTTTCCAGGATGGCTCTATATTTTCCCAAATATCAAGATTGTGTACTGTGGGGAATGTTAGATTCCATTTCATTTATAATATAACGGGGTTTTTTTCAGTCTTTTCTTTGAAGAAGAGTGTGTGTCCTTTAAAAAAGAAAAAAAAAGGAGAGAGGGATGTTTACTGGAGTCAGTCAGTCTTACAAAGCTTATACTGAGCTTAAACAAAATACGTGTAACATGATCAGCATAAATAAGAACTCTAAACCCCCAGAATATATACAAATAAAAATGCAAGGACAAGCAGTGCTTGGCTATCTAAAAAGTGGGACTAGTGAACATGCAGTGAAGTTTCTGAGGCAGCATAAAACTCAAACTCAGTTTACCAAAGTTGAAGTAAGTCTTTTGGAATCAACAAAGTGATTTTGGCTTTGTTCCAGCCGAGGACTGGTCAGCAGGATCTATTTTGGGGATGAGGAATGCCCCAAAGTGCTGAATGTAGAAGTCAGGGCCACTGGGGCATATCGTTATCCATTTCACACTGTGGAATGGGCTGTGTAATTACCTTCCTCGACTGAGGAACCACCAGTCCTGCAGAAACCTGGCTGTCCAAGCCATCTTCTGCTTTTAGCAAGCTCATTTATTTGCAGCATTTTGCTAACGTTGCCATTTAAACGGCCTAAGAGCCAAACCCATTGTGACTTGCCCCTCCCCAAAGGGATATCTCCTTTCCTAGTGTGCTAACTCTGGAAATGCAGTAGAAGAATGGAATATCCTTAAAATTGCACTTCTCTGCCAGGAAAATCAGATTTCACTTCTGAATCTAAAAGTATCTCTTATAATTAATAGCAAACATGTATGTAGCAACTGTGCTTGAATTGCACTTTACCAACAGGAACAAGACATTCTCCTTGCCCTGATTAATATGCAGGCTGAATAAACCAAACATGGCATGCTAAATTTACCTATTTTAAAACACGTTTAGCTTCCATTACCACAGACAGCTGTCACTTTTATATTCTTGGTGGGTTTTTTTCTCAAAAATAGGCCTGTAAGACAGTGCAATGCTGTTATTTCTATAGGTAACTGAAGCATAAGAAGCTGATTAGGTGGAGTTCACACAAAAACATATATGGCAGAGGAAGGACCTAAAATGACACGTTCTGGCAATGTTCTGTTGTCCTCGGTGGTGTATTTCTCTTGAAATCAGGCAAAAGAAGTCAACGAGGAAAGAAACAGCTTTTCCTTTAAATGGCTTGTCTTGTTGGACACCCTGCAAGCAAAGGCTGGGAGTTCTTGGCTTGTTTTTAGAACCTCAGGAAACACCTGTGTCCAGAAGAAACTCCTCCAAACCCACAAGTCTCAGACGGAATGTATCTGATTGTCAGACTTCTCAGTCATGAAGTGGGTAGGACAACATAGCGGAGTATGGGGAAAGGTACTGTTATCACTAATCACAGGAAGTAAAGGAAGGATTGCTTAAGGCATGGTTTAGAATATTTTAGATGCTTGTTGGTATTTGTTATTCAAGCTCAGTGAATTTTTTCTCCACATCTCGGAAAAATGAATTTTCAGATTAATTTTCCTGAACACTGGCATGTTATACACAACCACATAAGGGTTCAAAGTTACAAGACTCACTACTTATAGAAATAGTTGCTGCTGGGAGTCACTTTCACTAACATTTCAGAGGCAAAGCAAAAATCAAGAAATCCAGTAAAAGCTTGCCTTTCATTTTGAATTACTGAGCACACACACACTCACATGCCTAAACCTCTCCTAGTGACGTCAGTAACAGAGTGCAAATGCAGTCACATGTCAGCAGCTGGCTGCATCAAAGCTCAATTTCTGAAGTCCAGCTCCATGGTATTGCAATGGAGAGCTCATGTAACAATCCCAACTAATTAATCAAACAATTTTTAAGACATACTAACTTATCTGAGTACAGGAAAGCCAGGCTGTTTTAAACTTACAGATGAAAATAAAGATGAACGTCTTTCTCAGCAAATGCCTTTATTAGACCAGTTTTGAAAGGGTCACTCTGGATACTGATGGAAGAAAAATGAACTAATCTAATGTAGAGATTCTAAGCCTAAAATCTTAACCTTGATTTTTAATTCAGCGCTCAGAACCACAGCACTGGATCATCTAGGCACAGAACAGTCCTTCAAAATTTGAGTATCACAACATATAAATTTTTCCTTAAAATGATCATGCCCTCTTATAAACAGAATTCATCTAGTTAGGAATTCTCTTCACAGTTTCACCTTAACTCTGCTGACAATCATTTGATGTTGTTGCCTTAGCTCCTCTTGGACTGTAGTTGCTCTGCCTTTGTGAAGAAATTCATCCATCATATTTTTATAGGCATCAATTCCATGAGCAATTCCTTTTCTCCATTTTCCCCCTAGTGTCTCCTGCTGTTCTATCAGCTGATAGATGATGCTTTCCACCACCCACTCTTTTCTTTACAGTTGTTTGCACTTAGAAAATTAGCCCAGTGGTTTATCACAATGGGATGGGCTCTGCAGGCAACTGGGGGTGTTTCTGTGCTCTCTTTGAGCTCACACTTCCACAGGAGGCACATCCGCAGAGTTCTGTGCAAACTTCTGGCTACAGCTGGCTGTCATCCAGCTAGATTTCAGCGTGGGCAAAGCCAGCATGTGTGTGCCTGGAAAACCCCAGGGAGCCACCCCTGTGGGGTTCTCTGGCATCGCCCTTGTTACAGCACATTCTTGCAAATCAGCTGAGTGTCAAAGGACTGTGCCGAGGTCTGGATGGAACAGTTTTCAAGGGCAATAGGAAATACCCCAAATAACTGAACCCATAGGAAAGAATTGACCCAAATCCTACTGAAGCTGATAGAGCACCTTTGACTTCACTGGCCTTCAGAAATAGGCCTGAGAGGTGTTCAGCAGTTGCACTGCAAAGCCAGATCTGACCACATAAATATACTGCTTAGAGTCATATTCCACCCCACTCTCTTTTCATTTTCAAGTCAAACAAGTGGCCAAAGCAAGAGGATGCTGTTTTTTGGGGGTTTCTCTTTTGTGTGGAAGCCTCTGGAAAGTGCATATCAAGTAGATAAGGCTGCTTGTTGATGGTAAGAAATTTGCTGTAGTCAACACAAACATTTTTCCTCATGATTTGAATATCTTAAAGCCAAAATACAACCAATCATCCTTGTTCTTTTTCTATGGGTTATACTTTATCCCGAGTTCATACAAATCATTTGGCTCCCGGTTGTGAAGGCCTGTTAAGTCACTGGTTGCCATGGGGTACTTAAAATCCATATCAGCTTCCATCCACTACTGTTTTGGGTTTATTTTAGCTTATAATCACTTTCAAATGTGCCTCATATATATGCATTCTTTTAAAAAGTGTTTTTTTAGAAAGTTAAATTAATTTAAAAGAAAATATCTTTCCCCGATATTAGCATATATTTTGGATGCCACAAAGTCATACATAGTAGAATAATGCAATACTAGATTGCTGCCTTAAATTAAAATCAAGTCAAAGTCAGTGGAATTTCCTAATCTACTAAATGCTAGATATTCTACATTTCTGGAGCCGGAGTAGTTGCAAAGTCCTTAACCAGTGACTAATTGGAAGAAAAATGCTGACAAATTACACAGAATGAAGACAAGAGAAGGAAGGTAGATTTGGGAAAGAAATAGTATTGAGTGAACCCTAAAAGTAGAACATCGCCTTGGTGACCTTTTGACATGTAGCTTATATTATCCACTGCAATTTTAAAGTGATTAAATATTTATGTCACAATAAAAAGAGGCAAGATGTGATGAGTTTAAGAAAATTAATGTTCAGAATATCAATTCTTTAATGCTAACAGTCTTATTGCTGAATAAGAATCGTTCCAGTCTGTGTTTAATAACCTTAAATATGGTTTAATCTGCGTTTGCAAATAGATTGGCTGTATATCAGTTCCCACTCAGTGACTCTGAGCTTTGTGCGGTTCCAGCTAAATGTCATAAGAAAAGCAGAAACCACCTTGTTGTAAAGGCTTTGTGTAAAAAGTCAGCCAGGAATGGGAAAAAACCTGCTCCTGCTGCAGGAAAGGGAAGTGTGAGTTACAAAGTCAGTGTCACCAAAAGAGGTCCTAACTTGATCAGTTTTAACTGCTATGGGAAGTGTTTTATTTAGATCAACTTTTGATTATAGAAACCACACATTAGCCAACTTGACTTGTTAAATATTGACAAAATTTAAGTAAAAGAATAAACAGTAACAGATATTTTGTCTTGACCTAGAAAGTTTTGAATGCGTAGTTTATTGCATTTAGTAGTAACTGAACTAGTCTGTGTAAAACAGGAAACAGAAAAGCTATTAAGTATTTTTAAGGGTCTTTCTTTTTAAAAAAAAAAATCAAAATCAGTAGTAAATAACACTGACTAATTTTTAAGTTCCTTTGAGAAAAAGCTGTTGTTTGTGAGTCTCACCCCATTTCAGGGCACAGCTGTGAATTGCCTCACATTTTGCTTGACTGATGGGTGGTTAGATCACAACACCAAGAGATGCTGGGAGTAGCGGAAATGCAGAATATTTATTGATCATGTTCTTAGTTAGGGTGTATTTTACATCAACCAGCCAACTCACCTGAGAAAGATGGTGTCCCCTCTTCACTCAGCACCTGCCACCACTGAGGTTTCCTATTTCAACAGTTCACTTACCACCTTCTGCACTCATTTATGCCAATCAATATGGCAAGTTCCAAACACAGAAAATACACAGTTCTTCCACTACCGTATCTAGCAGACAAGAAAATAGGAAAATAGGGAGCGTAGGGACCAGTTCAGCAAGAGCAAGAGCAGCCAGGATGGAAACCACCCCATGTACTCTGTCCACTAAACAGTTTCACAAGATTCTGTATCTGCTTTCACCAGTCACAAATTATTTGTAGACATTACCAAACATAAGTGAGTAGGTGCTTTTTCACTTAGAGTGTAGGTTAGCTTTCATTTAAGCTGATGATATTTCGATTTTGGTTTATACGCTTTAAAGTATGTTTTATCTTAGGGCTGAACATGAGCCAGTTTTATCTTGGCATTTACTGGAATGCCGTAATTTTTTTTTTTTAAATTGAGGTTTCCTGAAATGTGGTTTATTTTGCAAATTTAAAAAGTGTAGAAAGCCACATTCTTGATACTCTTTTTAAGAATCAGATCTTATCAAACTCGTGTTTTTCTACCATAAATTCCCCTGTGTATAGAACAATGCCTTATTTCATTAAAATACTTCTACTAAGCATTTTTTTAAAAAATATTTTAATAGAAACATTTACATTTTTGTGCATTCATTTGGTATTTCTAATAGATCTTGTCAGACAGAAGAAATCTATAAATATCACATATTGTACAATCTGATTTTAGCTTCTGAATAGCTCTGACTCAGCACAGATTGTAAAAAGCCACTGGCTGTTGAAAATGGGTTGGTTCTGTTTGGTTGACTGAGATGGTAAAATATGCCAAAATAAGCACAAACTCTATCAGTACTACTAAATAGTTTTCTGTTTCTATTTGTCTAAAAAGTAACTAAACACTCTCCAGTTTTGCATTAAGAATTATTTAGGTTGACTTCTGCTTCTTCAAATAGGAATAATTCCATGTTCATCTTTTGGTGTAAAATTGGATTTTTTGTGTGTGTATCTTTGTAATATCACTTTATGTGTAATGAGGTTTATGTATAATTCAGGGAAAATTGTGCTTCTCCAGATGTTTAAATGGAAAAGATTCTAAAACTTGTAAGAATATAGAAAAAAAAGTGATAGTGTTCTTAATTTAGGTGGTGTCTGACATGCTCACTGACTCTTACTGTCACACTATTTTTATTTAATTCCACAACTGTAGGCCAAGTGTGTTGTGTCCTTTTCTGGAAATGGAAGGGGGGAGAGGGGTGTGTGACCTTTCTTTTTATCAGGCTGAGTTTCCACATCTGGGGGATGCAAAGAAAGAAGGTCCCATGGCCAGCTTGTGGTCTGTGGCCAGAGGCAGAAGAGCTGATGCACTGGTCTTTGATGTGTTTGATGTTTAATTTTCTCCATCCCACACAGTTGGATCAATTGTGTTTTATCAATCATCCTGAAATAGCTGTTTGCAAAATTATAACACCCTTGGCAGGAGCAGTGAATAATGCTGGCTCTCATTTCTTGATTCCCTGCTTTCTTCAGGTTAAAAGTAACTGTTGGTCTCCATCGTGCACACCCTTTGAGGTATTAGGGGGGGAACAGTTGTGTACATAACATTCCCTCCATTTAGAGAAGCTGTACAAGTCCAGTGCAAGTTCCTCCCTGCATTGTCAGTGACAGCACAGGCTGGAAGTGGAATCCGTCTGAGATGGGCACCAGTGTTGGCCTTCACCACCTTTTCCCAAAGCTTTCTAAATGCAAGATGTTCAAAATGCTGATTAATTTGCTGGAAATTACCTGTGATCTTAAGGTGGATCATTCCCATAACAATCCTGAATGCACAACCAGACTCCTGATTGCTTCCGATTCCCTGCATTGTCAGTAAAGCCACTCTATGATATTCCTATTACCGTGTTCTGTGCTTCCCAATCCCACATCCTTGTATTGCCTCAGTTTGGTTCTTTACAGACAAAAACAAGCTGCAGATTCCCCACCACCGCTGGAGTTGTAAGGCAGCTCAGTTCTGTGGGGAGAAGGGTATTTAAACAGAGCACAGAGTCACAGAATCATTTAGGTTGGAAAAGATCTCTGAGATCATTGAGTCCAGGCTGTAACTGATCACCACCTTGTCGGTCACACCAGAGCACTGAGGGCCACGTCCAGTTGTTTCTTGAATACATGTTGAGAGCAGTTAAACACAAACCATCCCAGTGACTCAGTGGTGGCATGACACGAGTTTGCTTTAAGATGTTCATCCCAGACCCAGGGCCAGTTGAGGTCTGTCCTATTGTTGTTCTTATTGTAAGCTGAGAAGTTTCTAACCAAAATTACAGAATGTGTTGTGTACAATAGCAGAGGAGTTGACTCAAGGATGTAGGAGGTCTGCTCCAATTCTTTGTTTCTCCCAAAAACCCAACTGTGGAGCTAAGAAATTGGCTCAGTTTGTATTAAAGGAATGCTGAAAGCATCTTGTGAAGATGCAGAACCCTCTGGGGAGGCTTGGTGACATATGCAGATGTTAGTGCCCCACAGAAGGCATTGAGAAGTCATCTCTGATATGTGGGTGTCCTGGGAAGGGCTTATGCTGAAATATGTGTAAAAGTAACAGAGCAGAAAAAAAATCTGTTGGAAACAACCATTTAGCAATTATCTATAAAATACAACCATTGCAGCTGTTGTTTTCGGTGTTTAGATGCTGATAGTCATGTGTTATTTGGGAGGAACTTTCATCACTTTTGTTCTGAAAAATATTTAAACATGGAATTGTGTTTTGCACATGAGCAAAAAATTTGAGCCTGGTCTCAGGAAAGAGGTTTATATATTACAGTTGTATATTTTACATATGCAGCCCTCTTAAGGCATTTGCAGAAAATGGTATTGGAAATAACAGAAAATGTAAGATCATGCAGAAGTAAAAGCATACTGATTTCATTGTGAATGTAGTATTTAATAAAACAAAGGGGGAAGTATATTCCTGTAGCTTTTGAGTATTTGTGACAACATACATGTTAATTATTGTCAGTCTGTGCAACTGGAGGTCAAAATCTGTGTTTCTAGTAGTTTTAAAGTTTCACAGGAGCCTGTTTTTTACCAATTTTATTTGACTTTCCATTAATGACTAAAATGAGTGCACATGCAAAACTTGTAAGTTATAGTTAACTGGGAGTGTTTTTAAACATTCTGAAGAATAGGATGAGAAAAGCTGTGTGGGAAAATACTGCACAGCGTTTGTTAAAGAGAAATATTCACACCTATTCCAGCTGCTGGCTGCAGATGTTTATACACATCACACATTATTCTGAAAGACTTTGCTCTGTGTTTCCTTTGGTTTTACACTACAGTAAGATTTATTTTTTTAATCCTGAGATTTCTGACATTAAACGCACTCAACCCCAAACTGGAGAGAAAGAATAAAAAATAAGGAAAAGTGTAATTTCTGATCAGAAATAAACATATAATTAAATGCTCCATTAAGTCACAATGAATGTATCATGTTCAATAGGAAATGAGGGGAAAATGCTGCATTCGGGTGAGAGTTTTGCAATATATAAATCATGCACATAATGTTTCAGAAGGAATTTATCCAATTGATCACGAAGCTGGCAGAGAAATCACTAAGGAAACAACCCATGACAATAGGCTTCATTGTTACTCACAGAATTCCCCATGTATCATTTTTCCCTATTTCACTGGAAACTTGTAAGGCAATAAAATCATTCCAGTTGAATCAGACAATAAAATCAGGCCCCTACCCATGGTGTTCACAGGACAGATACTGGAAAGTCACCAGAGCACTCACATGCTTTGTATCTTTGTGACCTCCTCTAGGATAGTATGCCTAAATTCATGGCCTTTAAGGTGAAAAACAGTAGTTATTTTGAAGTAGTTACAATGGTTATAGTAGTTAAGGGGACAAGCACCGCATCCTATAGACGGAAGGAGATGCCATCTTAACTTTGCAGTGCAAAATTCCAACCTGTGGAAACATTGCAGACTCTTGGCATTAAGTAATAGTAAGCCCAATCTATTTTTCCTTTGTCTTGCTTAGAAATTGCTGGGACCTACTTGTAAGGAACTTGGTTATTTTACTTAATGTGTGACCTCTCGGAGGTGTTTGTTCCTCAGTTTCCCCCTCTGTGAGAGGCAGGGCAGTTGCTGTCTACCTTTCTTTCAAGAGATCATAAGTACCTGTGAGACACAGGAACGATTATGGATCGATTCCTTTGAAATCACTTGACAAATGAGTCTTTGTGAAGAGTTAACAGCTCAAATCGCTTCGGCTTGGCACGTGTGGCAGTGAGGATGTTCCTGTTTCCCGAGGAACTTGACTCCTCCGAGCAGGACGGGCACCAGTGCTCCAGTATTGCCAACTCAAGGTACGGTCCATACAAATCTCCCTGCAATATTAACTCAGGACAAACATGACTTAATGTAGAATTATTTTAACTGGTGGCAAGCTAATGACAGTTGGATTCATAGCATGGGCCTTTCAGAGCTGCACAAACTGTTTGCTCTATTCCCCCTCCACTAATCGGAGTTCATATGAATATACAAGGAAGAAATGGACACATGTTATCTTAGCATATTTTAGCATCTTAGCATTCATATTGCAAACGAAAACCCCGAAGATTTTCAGTGAAATAATTCTCTGCCATCCAGCTTAAGTGCTTTTTATCCCTTAGAAGTCATTTCCTTTAGCTTAAAACCATGGGAATTTGTCTTTTCTTTACTTGCCAAAGCCACAGTGCAGAACAGCCATCATAAAGTAATTAACACTGTCTGTCTGTTCTCATTAAATTTAACAGATGTAAGGTATATGTCCAGGGTGGAGGTTGAACTTATTAAATGAACCTCATTTAAAACAGTAGAGTTGGTATTTTTCACCACATTAATTTACTAATGAAGAATTTTTCCTTGTTCAATTTTATTTTAGTGCTACAGCAAACAGTTACCCTCTTCTTGTGATCGTTATTTCTCATCTAATAATAATTTTTAAATAATAAGAATGATCATAAAATTAGAATTTAAAAGGAAATACAGTTCAAACTGGGCATCAGTGAAAGGTCTGTGCACATCCTTCATAGGTGTGAGAGTGCACATAGGCACCTGAGAGCACTGCATGCCCCTGTCTGTTGTCCCCGTTGGCAGTCTCTGCGCTGAGCTGGATTATAAAATCTCCCTGATGAGCCATTTTTGGATGCAGGGTAATGTGACAGTGATCTGTGCCACTTTTTCAGCTGTCTCTGCAGGACAAAAGATAGGATGCTTTGGTGTGAGCTGAGTCTGCGCTGTATCACCAGGTAATCAGCACCCACCAGTCTGACCTCATGTCTGAGTATCAGCCTTGGTCCTCCAGCTCGGGGCATTGGGACCCCCTTGGTCCGTTGTCCATGTTGAAGATAGAGATAAAGAAAGCATTACACACCTCTGCCTTGTCTCTGTCCCTGTTTTTGAGATGGCCATCCTCATCCTGCAATGGGATAATGTTATTTCTACACTGCCTTTTGCCATTTTTATATTTGAAAAAACCCTTTTTAATGTGCCCCACATTTCTGGCCAGTTTCATCTGCAACTGAGCTTTGGCCACACGAATTTTCTCCCTGCAGGGACGAGCAGCATCTCTGAATTCTTCCCATGTCACCTGACCTTGCTTCCACTGGACACACACCTTCTTTTTTTGGCTTGTTTCTGAGAGAAGGTCCCTGCTTAGCCAAGCTGGCCTTCTGCCTTGCCTCCTTGGCTTCCAACATTTGGGAATTGCTGCTTCTGTGCCCTCAGGAGGTGATGTTTGAAAAGTGACCAGCACTGATGGACCCTGCAAAAACAAAGGGACCTTCCTCTCTAGTTCCCTGAGCAGCCTGAAGTCTGCTCTCCTCATGGCCAGACTGGAGCTTTTGCTGGCACTTTTCCTCCTGTCAGCAGAGATTTTAAACTTGATCATTTTGTGATTGCTGTGGCCAAGTCGGCCCCAATCTCCACTTTGCTCATGAGATCCTCTCTGTTGACAGCAGCAGATCCAGGAGAGCATCTTTCTGAGTTGATTCCCTTGGGACCTGTTCCATAAAGTTTTCATCCAAGTTTTCTGAGAATATTGTGGTCTCAGGCACTGGCCCTGGCCTTCAGGTAAAGCACCTGAGCAGTCAGTAAGGGCCACTCAGTTCCACTCAGTTGAACACACTTCTTGTACTGGAAAGAGGGACATAATCGTGGAAACTAGGAGCATTTCTATACCTCGTTGGATTGGGTACTGTTTGAACAGATGGGAAACTTAACAGCACCAAAGACTGTGGTGTTTTATTGTCATGTGTTTTAGGTGTAATTTAGCATTTCAGCACAGACATCCATTAAGTTGTTTTAACGTGGTAGCTGCTACAGTTCCTCTCAGCTTTTGAGTTTCCCAAGCCTGCTTCTGCATGTAATGAATGGTGTAAAGTGTTTTCCAGAAATGCTTTGCTTCAAGGTTATGGGTTTTGCAAAGTGACACGAGTTGGCCGTTAATTGCAGGGAGATTGCCAGACGATCAGAAGGTGAAGAAGGAAATCGTGTCAGTAAGTGCTTTCCCTGTTCCTGCAGACCTTACAGCTCCAACTGGGCTGTGTGTCCCATGCAGGAGTATGGATCTGTATTGCTCAGGAGTAGAAAACCACATATGCAGAAGGATTAGACTTCCCCCAGTGCCACCAGCAACATTCCCAGTCTGGATGGAACAGCTTGTCAGGTGTGCCGGGTGTGCCAGAGGAGGCTCCTGGCCAAGGACCTGGCTGTTCTCCACGATTTCTCCAGCAGCATTCGAACCACATTTCCTTGCCAACAAATTCCTTATGCCATTCCATGAGGAAGGAGGGAAGGGAGGGCTGTGCTGCAGGCCGTTAGAGGCAGGTGTGGCCCTGGAGTCTAACAGCCATAATTTAGAGCATCTTACAGTTTCTTCTGGACAGTTGTGGGAATCCCTTGGGGACCCCACCTGTTCTGAGGAAAAACAATGGTGTCTTTCAGTACTTTTGGCCCTTTCCCTTCCTCTGAGGTGTGCCAAATGGAGTTGGTGCATCTGAGTGTCTGCCTCTGTTCTTAGGCATTTATGAGACACGGCATATTTTGGACACATCCAACTAAGCTATTTATCTCCATGGAGATTTTTTTAAACACAGCAGGAAAACAGGTAGAGAATTTGTTTATCATATTTGTTCCCTGATGAATCTGGGAGAAAAAAAATATAGTTAAAAGGTTAATTAATGGAGATAATTTGAAAATCAGATCCCTTTATGATTCAATAATCTTTCAGATTTATATGTTTATACAATCACACCTATAGAAAGTGGCCAGAAGTAGGCATCACAAAAAGTTATTTAGATTTTTTCAAAGCCTTTTTTTTAATGTGTACCTATTCTATTCCCTTTACTTTAGAAGTTGATGAACAAATTTTTTGTATCCCTTGTTCACATGATCCAGTCAGCTGTGGTAAATGGTAATCCTTGCTTTTAATCTTGAGAGACATATATTTGGAATTGAAGGAACTGAATTTCATTATCTGTACCTTGGTGAGACATGAGATATAATCCAAATCCTCTTATTCAATTTACCTGGCTTACTTTAAAACAATAAAGTCTTTTGTCTTCAGTCAGTTGTTCTGTGGAAAAAATATTTACTTAACATAAGGCCAGTATTTATCCAAAAGCTGTTACTCGATTATCCTCGCATTCAGGGCAACAAACTGTAGATGAAGAGCTTCAGCTAAGCAGTCCAGTGCAGTTTATGTGTCTTACAGAAAATGCTATCATAATGCTCCTGAAGGACTAAGAAATGTAGCTCCTCCAGATTGCTTGTGAGAACCTGCAATACAATAGGGAGGCAACACTTTTAAACACTAAGGCTTCTTCCCACAACATCAGTAAATAATTCTCTGAGCAGAATCCCCTCTATGCTTCTTTTGCCCTGTTACAATTTTGTGCTTATATTTTATCTGAAACACAGCTCAACACCTTTTCTGAGTCCTCTCAGCTGTCTAAACTCAAGTATTCTGGGCCTCACTGGTTTCCTTCTGCCCTTGGATAACGAGTGTTCTGATGTCAGCATGAGCTGCTGGTACCTCTCTGCAGCTGTACTGAAACCTCTCTCCTTGCTGTTAATTGTAAGACACTGTGAGCACATTGTGTTGTTGTAACACATGAGGCAGTTCCTGCAGGTGATAAATGCCAACCCTCCCTTGCATCTCAATTTCCAGGCACCATCATTCCGTGTGGAACCCAGCACAGGCCACATTTCCCTTTTCTGAACTAGCTGCAAGTGAAGGCCTGAAAAGATATCTTGATTCTGCTCAAAGCAAGATTTTTTGCATGGGAAATGGCAAAGGGACCTTTAGCAATGGCAGGAGGGTGACAGGATCAATTCTGCCTGGCAGAAGCTGTACGGCAGAGGGTGGAGGGGAGAAGGCCTGGGGCAGTGTCAGAACACATTTTAGAAAGTTCAGATGTATTGGGCACAGAGAGGTGTACTAAAGCCTAATGCTTTTATCTCCAAATTAACCTTTTTACTAAAAAGACCTTCCTAGAATCCAGGTACTTTGTGGAAGCGGGAAAATCATGGGATGATGGTCTCTTGGAGTCTGAGGGATGCTGAGAACTACAGAAGGTAGTTTTCATTTGAGAGCGAGGCTGCTTATTTAGCTGAAGCCTTTGGCTTCAAAGTTTTCTTGGAGCCTTCAGTAGTTGAACATGGAGTAACACATCACAGGGGAGACTGGACAAACCAAACACCCTTACAGCCTTACATGCACTAATTTTGCAAAGTTTTGCATAGTTCCAGGTTATGCTTTGCTGTCACACTGGAAAATGGCTATTAAACATTGGCTTAAAGACATTTAAGCTGTAAGAAATCAGTTCTTGCATTATGTTCCCATGTAGTTTGTAGCAGGCTTGAAGATGGTGGGCCACAGTGTCTGTGGTGGATCCCCAAATTTTGTAGTGAAGAAACTTGTGGCTTTAGTAGTAGTAGTTTAGTGCTGATTTAACTGACTCACACTCATGGAACTAACACTAAATTAAACCCTTAGTTTGGAGGTAAAGCAATTATTGAGGTACAGCCCACAGGAATCAGCAACTTCTGGATTATTTCAAGATGTAGGTTAGAAGGAGGCAAAGGCAGTTCTCCACTGACAACGTCAGATGGCTCTTGGGAACGTGCACTAAATGGGAACATATCCAGATGTTGGACTCCCAGATGTGTGAGTCATTGTGGAGTAATCATCCAATCAATCAGCTTGTGTAAAAGCAGGAATGAAAAAGCAAACAACATATAAATGTGAGTTGGAAATTGAAAATCAGTGGGTTGTAAGGCACAGAGATGGTCCTGTCAGGGCCTGGGACTCTGGCTGTGCCAGGGCTGGGAAGCTCTAGCTAAGGAAGTCAGTATTACCAGGCAGGGAAAGGAAGGCAAAATTTAGCTTCTCATTTGTGTATTGATGTGTAACAACAGTCAACAGAAATGAGATGTGCCACACATGAATAGCCAACTTGCTGAAAATCAGATCCTCTCATTGTTTACAAACTGTGGCAGAATCACCATAGATTAATGACATTTAGAAATCACCACTTCCACTCCGTATTTTTATAATTGCTTTTTTTTCCTCTAATTTGTGTTTTCTTAACCCATTGCAGTCACATTCAATGTGATACAAACACAAATACTTGTAGTTTAAAGGATTTATAAACAGAAATGAATGAGGGAAAAACACTGTGGAACTTTCTTTGACCCAACATTTACACAGAAAGTTTTTTATTTTGACATGACTAGACAGATACCAAATGCCAAATGGTTTTAACTAACATCAATACACAATTAGCAGTCTTTGTAATTAATCAGGGCAGAAAATTGGAGACAAGGGCCTAACACAGGCTTCCCTCAGTCTTGATGTCCACTCTGCAAAAGTATAAACTTTTTCCCTACTCTTTGGACAATTTTCAAAATGGCTCCTGCACAACCCCGAGATGACAATGACTATTGTTGCCGTTCATTCAGAGATCTGTCAGCCTTTGAAACCCTGTCATTAGTTATGTTCAAAGGCAGGAAATACTAATGAGGTTTGATTTCACCAGTCTCCGTGAGACTCCTTGCATATAATTCTCCTCACAAGATAAACTCACGTTTTGTGTTTATTTTGTGAAGTATAAACTTAGATGTAAAACATGAGAAAACAGTAGCTGAGAGATGTTATCCTTAAAGGGTCCTAAAATTGTGGTAAAGGCACTCTAATAAATTCCCCAGCCCAGCTGTATCATTGTAGCCTGTTTCTGCATTTATGTGATTTTAGGTCTTTAACATGCCTGTTAAAAACACATTCTGCTTAAGAAACAGTTTGGAGTCTCGGTATAATTGTATTTCAGTTTGAGTATTTTAGATTTCTTGTAGTACAAAGTCTAAAACAAAAGCTATATTTTAATTTTCTTAGCCTCATGGAATTAATTAAAAGACACTAGAGTTCAGTCAGCAAATCCTAAGATGTTTACTTAATTGGAATTTTTCAAAAGATCTTTGCAGCGAATTACTGTATTCACAGCTGAGTTATTTTGCTGTGCAGTTTTTTGTGTGAATCATAGAAGGCTTTTGGAGTTCAAGCTTTTTCCACTGATATTTCTTGTGGCCTTTCAGAATGACTCACTTATCACTCACCAGTGTGATTTAGCATTTAACATTCTGACTGCTAATGTTTCCTAGTCCAATCAAAAAGGTCACAGAACAATACATTACTAAAAAGCACAGTGTAATTAGGTTACTTGCCATGTAAATTATAGCTACTTGAGTTGAAATGAACTTCTGTACTTAGATTGTTGTTCATGTAGTAGTCATTACATCTCTCTGAATTTCATACTTTAAAATGTGGATTTAGTATGTTTTTAGTTGAATAGCTGAAGGATTTTTCATGTGGCTGGTCCTATTGCACAGATTTGGCTTTAAGCTGGGATCAGAAGAAAAAACATAATCATGTATAAGAATTAATTACAGCTTTAGTGGATAAGCTAACTTTAAAAGATACAGGCAAATCTGTACTCATCAAACAGTGATTTTTTTCAAGCTTCTTTGTTGATTGTCTTTGTTGTGGGAAAGTATGAGAGACATTTCAGGAATGACAACCTGATTGCAAAGATAAGTACCAGAAAAGATTTGATCATGTCACTGATATTGATGGGAAAATATAACTTGGGTTTTCATGGGGATTGACTTGATGGGCAAGCTAAAGTGCATGTTTAAGGATTAGGCTTGTCAGTGGGAAACACTAAGTCTGGTCATTACAGTTAGCTCATTTATAGTACAAAGAAGGAAGTGAACATTTGTAAGTCTTTGGTCCTTGCTGAATAAAACTGAATTATTTCAGTCAAACTGCCACCTTAGCTGTAAAATATCAGAGCTATCAGATAGGAGCAGTGATTAGTCACTGCAGAATGTCACAAAACGCATCTGTGTCTTGGCTACCATTGGGATAGTCTGTACCAAGTCATGAGACTAACACAGAAATTATAATAACTAATAATATGGTTCTTTTTTTTTTCAAAGTTACTGAGGAAGTTAATGGCTGGTTTGTGGCAATACAAAGAAATAAAAATAACTCAGAGGAAAAATGCATGTGTTAACTCCCTGTTTTTCTTTACATGAAGAACTGAAGAAAATTGACCACTGCTCTGAGAGGGGAAGCAGAGACTGCACAGCCCATGGTGAAAGGTTTCAGTGCTTTTAAACCCTGTTTGGAATCTCCCCTCTATGATCACTCCCAAAAAGCCAACCTCAAGAAAGCTTCCCCACCCTCCTTTCCTAAGAGTTCCTTCTGCCCATCCAGCCAGTGCTGCCAGCTGATGCCCAGGTTCTGAAATAATCACTCCCAGCTTTTTTCCTTCTGGAAGGGAGTCATCTGATAGTTTTGTTCTTGGTTGTCATAGGATCTGCATTAAGGGAGCCTTCATCTTTCAGGTCTCAGGGCCTCAAAGAGCTCCTCATGCCCCTATGGAGCTTAAAAGGAGGAAAATTCGGGAAAGAATCGGAGTCTTCAGCCATCTCTTAACATTCAGAATTATGAGTCATGTCACACCAAGGTACAGCCCCATTTTGTTTACACCATACTTTCAATGCAATTCTTTCTGCTTCATCAATGGCAGAGTCATATTTCTGTGTTTCACATGGTATGTTATTACTGATTTTATTATAGCTCAGGAACATGTAATTATTCATGCTATTAATATGGCCCCAGTGGGATAGGTATTCTGTACTGTTTGGTGTGTGTCATAAAATCTGTAATGCCCACTGAATGCTCCTTTGTTATCAGTAATTATTCAGTAATGACACAACAATAGTGATGTCTTGATGTTCAAAACACAGAGGTATTATAAATTTTCTCCAATATAATAAAAGTTCAGGATATAAAGAGAGTTCTTCAGTTCCACACCAAGTTAGGTCTTCAAGACTGACAGGAACTTGCACAGCCCATGGGCATGCAGAAGTTTTGAAAACAAAGCTTCAGAAGAAGAACCCCAGTTTTCTGCTTGGGCCTGGTTATGTAGTTCCTTCTTCAGCCAGAACTGTAATTTGAGTATAATTTGTGAAATATTTATTTATTTCCCTGATAGGGACAAGGGAGTCAACACAGTATTAGTGGTTTCTATTGCACAAGTAATCATTTCTAAACTGTGTACAGAACCCAGGGTCTTGGTTAAGCAGGCTGGTCAGTACAGGGGCACGTACCTTTAACCACAGGAGTTCTGTTCACCCGTCACCTGCAGTGCCTCACCACGTAGTGCAGAGGGTCTTGCTGCCTCTGTGCTCCTGCAAGTGCATTTGTACTCCTGATTACGAAGAGTAATGTCTGAAGATCAAAGTATAGGGGTAATTTTCAACCCTGTAGTACCCTACAGTGGAGTCGATTACATGAATAATTCAATATTTCACCAGCCTGCATTGTAAAACCCAGGCAGAGGAAGTACCTTTCTGATAACAACCCTGTGTCTCTTTGCCCAAAGTGCACTGAGACTGAGAGCTTTTGCTTTGGTTTTTTTAAATCAGTGTTCTTTTTGAAGTTTTCAAACAGTTTTATCCTACAGATAACAGGAACAATGGTACCTGTGTTGCACCATATTACAGCAGCACTTTGAAGGGGTAAGCAAACAGCTGAGGAGGAATGTTCTAAGGAGCCACCAGAAGCAGACTGAATTTGGCAGTCAGTGGCCACCCCGTCACCTCCAACTTTTCCCTGTGCTCCTATGCCTTCCCTGAAAACCAAGCAAAATGCAAATCATTAACTTGTTCCTTTCTTTGCCTTATCCTGACTTTTGAGATCTTGACATGGTATTGTCAGGGAGGAAGAATCTGTACTCAGATGTATCTTCTCTCCAAGAACAGGCCAATGAGCATGAGCTTCAGTTAAAGAAAAGGCTGGCCCAGGAAATTCCTTAACAACAACAACAATAATAATAATAAT
>VZRE01012632.1:83768-97384 GCA_013396775.1 Cephalopterus ornatus
GGGGGCACAGCACCAGGGCATGATACTTGGAGTGCTGAGGTTGTCTGGGGGCACAGCACTGGGGCTGCTGGGTTCTGGGGGACTTGGGAGTGTGGCATGGGGGTGCTGGGGCATGTGGAAGGAGTGCGGCCTTGGGGTTACCCAGGGGTACAGTACTGCGCCATGGTGCTGGGGGTGCACAGGAGGGCACAGCACTGGGGATGCTGGGTCCTGGCTGACTGGCGAGAATGCACTGGGGGTGCTGGGAGTGCATAGGTGTGCATGGCACCAGGGCGTGGCACTGGGGGGGCTGGGGCACATGGGGTGGAGGCGACACTGCAGCGCAGTGCTGAGGCTGGGGGGTGGGAATGGGGATGTGTGGGGAGTGTGGCGTCCGTGGGGTGTGAATGATGCAGTGGGCACCCCGCCCAGGGGTCCCTGGGTGCCTTTGGGGACCCCAGAGAGCCCCTGTCTGGGGTGCCCATCATGCAGGGAGCTGTGTAATTATGGTGTGCTGGGGGCCGGTGGTGTGGTGGTGGCAATGCCAGCAGCACTGGGTGCCTGCTCAGCCCTGGTGCCGGCCTGCAGCCTGAGCAGGAGGTGCTGGGCGCTGGCTCACCTGTCTTCGGGGAGGAGGAGGAGGAGAAGGACCTGAACAAGGCACTGGGCGTGGAGCGCTTTGAGGAGATCCTGAGCGACACGCACCCCCGAAACGCTGAGGAGGCCGGACGCAGCTATGGCGAGGAGGACTTTGAGTGTGAGTGGGGCCGGGGGCAGGTATGGAGCAGGGAAGGGGCAGGGAATGGATGGGGGCAAGTAGGGACTGGGGAATGGGCAGAAAACAGGGCACCAACCTCTCCATTCCTCCAGACCACCGCCAGTCATCCCTCCACATCCATCACCCTCTCTCCACGCACCTGCCTCCCGATGCCCGCCGCAAGAAGGGGGTCCCAAAAAAGGGCAAGAAGAAGGCCCGGTGTGTCTCCGTCCCCGGAGAGACCCCCACGATCGAGGAGGCCGAAGAGGATGAGGATGATGTGTGCGACACGGAGACAGAACGGTCGGTGGAGGAGCTGCGGCAGCCCGGGCCGGCCGAAGCGGTGCAGGTGAGGGCAGTGGGATAGGGGCAGCGCTGTGCTCGGGATGTCTGGGCGTGGCCGGGGCACCAGAGGAGCCAGAGCCAGTGTTGCCCACAGCTAGCTCACCCCCTGCCCCCCCAGTTCTTTCTGCAGGAGGAAGAGGTGACCGACCGCCGGGCAGAGGAGTCAGTGGCCCTCGCAACACTGCCTGGTTCCCCCCTGGAGCCCCGGGGGGCCACGACCCCCAGGGATGCTCGGGCAGGCAGGTGAGCTGGGGTTGGGCAATGCTGGGCTCTCTGGGGATGGGCAGCCTCCTCTGGTTACCCCATGGCAGGTGGCAACAGCCCCCTCCAGTGCCTCACAGCAGGGTTGGGGTGCAGAGGGGGGCTTGGTGCTGAGCTGGGTTCCTGACTTGCAGCCCTGATGCGGAGCAGGGGGCTCCAGAGGAGGGGGTGGCCGTCGAGGCCGGGTCCCTGGGTCGCCCCATGCCCAAATCGCAGCCGGGGCACCGGAGCTACAACCTGCACGAGCGGCGGTGCATCGGCAGCATGACGGCTGCCGAGCAGGACCGGTACCAGAAGATGCCGACGGACGAGTCGGAGGCGCAGACGTTGGCCTCAGCCGACCTGGACTACATGAAGAGTGAGTGGGGGGCTCCCCGTGCCTGGGGCCGCACTGGCGGCGACCACAGGATGGGTGAGCGGGGCCGGGACAGTGGGTCAAGCAGTGCTGGGGGGGCATGGCTGGAAATGGGGGATCTGGAATGGGGGGTCTGGCAGTGCCAGGATGAGGGGCTCTGGGATGGTGGGTCTGGGACAGGGGGTCTGACAGTGCCAGGTCACCCCATGGCTGCAGCCAAGCCAGGCTGGGGACAGGTGCTGACCCCACTCCCAGCACTGGGCACAGCAGCAGGGGACCCATCCCGGGTGCCAGGGCTGGGTCAGGTCCCTGTGGAGCACTGCCAGGAGCTGTGCCCAGCGCAGCTGGAGCCAGTGACGATGATGGTAGTAGTGGTGGCTCCCCTGGGTGCTCGCCAGCCTCTGGGATTCACAGCTTGGGGACTCCCAGGGTGACGGGTGACACTTTTTCCTCGGAGCTCCCAGAGGAGTGTGGCCATGGCAAAGCCTGTGTGCCAGTGGGCACATGTAGGCCTTGGTGCAGATGAGCCCCAGGTGCTGCAGCACTTGCTCCCAGCACTGGGATGGTCCTTCTGCCCTGAGATGTCCCAGGCAGGATGTAGCAGCTCCACAGCCCCTTGTGTTCCCCATGCCAGGGCTCAGTGCCCCCTGTGCCAGGGCTTGGAGTGCAGGGCTGTGAGCCCCACAGGTCGCCCACCCCACACCATCACTGATCCCCCCACACCACCAGGTCACCGCTTTGAGGACGTGCCGGGCGTGCGCCGGCACCTGGTGCGGAAGAGTGCCAAGGCACAGGTGGTCCACGTCAGCAAGGACCACAAGGAGCCCAGCACACGGCAGCGCAAGCAGGACAGGCAGCCCCACGAGGTGCGGGGTCCCGGGGTGGGGGGCAGGCAGGGATGGGGGTCCCGGGGATCCCGGTGCTGACCTGACCATGCCACAGGTGTTTGTGGAGCTGAACGAGCTGGTGGTGGACAAGAACCAGGAGCTGCAGTGGAAGGAGACGGCGCGCTGGATCAAGTTTGAGGAGGATGTGGAGGAGGAGACGGACCGCTGGGGCAAACCACACGTGGCCTCCCTCTCCTTCCGCAGTCTCCTGGAGCTCCGCAAGACCCTGGCCCATGGTAGGGAGGTGGGGTCACCCTGTGAGGCCTGCGGTGAGGGGGGTCCCGCCCCTGCTGGCCTCAGCCCCCCGTCCCTTGGCAGGGGCTGTGCTTCTGGATCTGGACCAGAAGACGCTGCCAGGGGTGGCTCACCAGGTGGTGGAGCAGATGGTCATCACAGACCAGATCCGGACTGAGGACCGTGCCAATGTGCTGCGGGCACTGCTGCTCAAGCACAGGTGGGCACAGGGGGCATGAATGCAGCCCCTCTCCCCTGGGCTCTGCTCCCCAAGCCACAGGGCTGGTGCTGTCCTCAGGATCCTGGTGATGGCCGAACCATTGGGCCACCACGCACAGACCTGGCTCTGTCCTGCAGCCACCCAAGCGATGAGAAGGAGTTCTCCTTCCCACGGAACATCTCGGCGGGCAGCCTGGGCTCCCTGCTTGTGCACCACCACAGTACCAACCATGTGGCCGAGGGCACCGAGCCAGCTGTCACCGAGCCCCTCATCGCCGGCCATGCTGCCGAGCATGACACGCGTGTCGATGTGGAGCGGGAGGTGGGTGCCAAGGCCCCCCAGCCCTGCCCATGCCCTTGGGAGGGGCCTGACCCCAGCCCCCTGCTCTATCCCTGCAGAGGGAGGTCCTCACCCCCACGCCCCCAGCTGGCATCACTCGCTCCAAGTCCAAGCATGAGCTGAAGCTGTTAGAGAAGATCCCGGACAACGCCGAGGCCACAGTGGTGCTCGTGGGTACGGAGGGTGGGCATGGCAGGGGGGTGGGGACAGTGTGTTGGGCCCTCGATTGACCTCTGTGCCCCCCAGGCTGTGTGGAGTTCTTGGACCAGCCCACCATGGCCTTTGTGCGGCTGCATGAGGCTGTGGAGCTGGATGCGGTGCTGGAGGTGCCTGTGCCCGTGCGGTTCCTCTTCGTGCTGCTGGGCCCCAGCAGCACCCACATGGACTATCATGAGATAGGGCGCTCCATCTCCACACTCATGTCTGACAAGGTCCGTGGGGCATCGGGGTCCTGCTGGGGCAAGGGGCTCAGGGATGTGCTGGGGCGGGGGGCTCAGGACCATGCTGGTGGCAGGGCTCAGGGCTTGAATGGGACCAGGGCCTCAGAGCCATGCCAGGATTGGGGCTGGGTGTCCTATTGGGGCTGGGGGTCTCAGGGCCATGCTGGGGCCAGGGACTTGGGATTGTGCTGGGTGGGCATCTCGGGGCTGTGCCAGGATGGAGATTCAGGGCTGTGCCAGGATTAGGCGCTCAGGACTGCAGCAGGGCTGGGGGCTCAGGACTCTGCCAGCTGGGAATCTCAAGGCTGTTCCAAGGTTGGGGGCTCAGGGCTGTGCTGGGGCCGAAGGCTTTGGGCTGTGGTCTCAGGCCACTGCAGTGCTGTGGGGCGGACACTGACCCTGCTATTTCCCCTCCAGCAATTCCATGAGGCTGCGTACCTGGCTGATGACCGGCACGACCTGCTGAATGCCATCAACGAGTTCCTGGACTGCAGCGTAGTGCTGCCACCGAGCGAGGTGCAGGGTGAGGAGCTGCTGCGCAGTGTCGCCCACTTCCAGCGCGAGATGCTGAAGAAGAGGATGGAGCAGGAACGAAGGCTGCTGCTGGAGCCCAAGTCCCCTGAGGAGAAAGGTACTGGGGGCAGGGCTGGGGCTGGGGCAGAGTTTGGGTGGGGGGGTCTCAGCTGTTGGGGTCTCACCATCTGTGCATCTGTGTGTCTGCCCCCAGCGCTGCTGAAGCTGAAGGTGGTGGAGGATGAAGCTGAAGAGGACGACGACCCCCTGAGGCGCACAGGGCGGCCCTTCGGGGGGCTGATCCGGGACGTGCGGCGGAGGTACCCCCAGTACCTGAGCGACTTCCGCGACGCGCTGGACCCCCAGTGCATCGCTGCTGTCATCTTCATCTACTTTGCTGCGCTGTCACCAGCCATCACCTTTGGGGGGCTGCTGGGTGAGTGCAGGGGAGTGCAGGGGGAGTGGGGTCTGTGGAGGGCTATGAGGGGTGGTAGGGGCCAGGGGTGCTGCCCAGTGTGTGCTGCAGGATGGAGCGGGTCGAGGCCCTGCGGCAGGGTTGCATCACCAGGGCCAAAGGGCAGGTCCTGCCCCGGTGTGCCTGAGCCTGTCCTGCTGCAGGGGAGAAGACGCAGGACCTGATTGGAGTGTCGGAGCTGATCATCTCCACGTCGCTGCAGGGCGTCCTCTTTTGCCTGCTGGGTGCCCAGCCCCTGCTTGTCATCGGCTTCTCGGGGCCACTGCTCGTCTTCGAGGAGGCCTTTTTTACGGTGAGGGGCTGGGGTTTGCGCCGGAGCCCAAGGCGGGACGTCACCCCTGGCCCCACTGCCGAGGCTCTGCTCAGCCCTGTGGCCATCCTGACACTCATCTGTCCATCCGTCTGTCCCCATGGCTGGGCAGTTCTGCACGTCCAATGAGCTGGAGTACCTGGTGGGGCGCGTCTGGATCGGCTTCTGGCTCATCCTCATCGTGCTGGTCATGGTGGCCTTTGAGGGCAGCTTCCTGGTGCGCTTTGTCTCCCGCTTCACCCAGGAGATCTTCGCCTTTCTCATCTCCCTCATCTTCATCTATGAGACCTTCTCCAAGCTGGCTAAGGTGAGCTGGTGGGGCCAGGGACTGCAGGGAGGCTGGGCAGGATGTGGTGCTGAGTGTCCATCCCGTCCCGCTGCTGCAGATCTTCCAGGAGCACCCACTACATGGCTGCCTGCCCACCAACAGCTCGGCTGAGGCCTGGGGCAACAGCAGCGTGGCCACAGCCAACAGCACCGCCCTGGCCACCCGTGGTGCTGCCAAGGTCACGGGGCAGCCCAACACGGCACTGCTCTCACTTGTGCTCATGGCCGGCACCTTCTTCATTGCCTTCTTCCTGCGCAAGTTCAAGAACAGCCGCTTCTTCCCTGGACGGGTATGTGGGGCCAGCAGGGCAGCCATGGGGCTGGGCTGAGCTGGGGGGAGCTGGGCTGAGCCAGGGGGCTGGGGGCCTGCGGTGAGCCCAGGGGGACTAGGGTGAACTGGGGGGGCCAGGCAGGAGGCTGAGACCAGGCTGTTCCCCCAGATCCGGCGGCTCATCGGGGACTTTGGGGTGCCCATTGCCATCCTGGTGATGGTGCTGGTGGACTACAGCATCCAGGACACCTACACACAGGTCAGCACCCACCCACGCCTTGGGCAGGACCCCCCCTCCTCCTGCAGGGTCCTTGTGCCCTTTCCCTCTGTCCTGGCTGTGGGTCAGTGGCTCCATCTGTCTCCACTATGGCTGTGCGCACTCAGCTGTCTCTGGCTCCCAGTGTCTTCTTGCCTTCTGTCTCTCTTCAAGTCCAGCTACTGTGGGTGGTGATTCTGTGGCCCCCTTTGCCCTGGGGGGCACAGTCAACACCCCCACCCAGCATCTTCCCTGCAGAAGCTGAGCGTGCCAAGTGGGTTCTCCGTCACGGCCCCGGACAAGCGGGGCTGGGTGATCAACCCCCTGGGCGAGCAGAGCGACTTCCCTGTGTGGATGATGGTAGCCAGTGGCCTTCCCGCCGTCCTTGTCTTCATCCTCATCTTCATGGAGACCCAGATTACCACGTGAGCGTAGTGGGGCTGGGTGGGGTCATTGGTATGGCCAGGGGAAGCTGTGCCAACCGTCTGCCCTTGTGCTCAGGCTGATCATCAGCAAGAAGGAGCGGATGCTGCAGAAAGGCTCTGGGTTCCACCTCGACCTCCTGCTCATCGTGGCCATGGGTGGTTTCTTTGCACTCTTTGGGCTGCCCTGGCTTGCTGCAGCCACCGTGCGCTCGGTTACCCATGCCAATGCCCTCACCGTCATGAGCAAGGCTGTGGCACCTGGGGACAAGCCCAAGATCCAGGAGGTGAAGGAGCAGCGGGTCACTGGGCTGCTGGTGGCTGTGCTCGTTGGTAGGTCTGGCCCTGGGGGAAGCTGGGACACTGCGGTGGTGTGAGGGCAGCAGGGGAAGGGCTCTGGAAAGCCTTAGGGGGCTGTGGCTGTGCAGGGGTAGCGTGGGGAGTGGAGCTGGGGCACCCTGAGCCCTGGCCAAATTGTGGCCATCCTGTCCCCATGGGCACAGGAATGCGGGACTCTCTCCACATGATGGGGGTGAGCAGGGAGGGTGGAGCAGGGCTGGAGGGCTATGCTGAGCCCCCTGCCCAGGCTGACCCTGCTCTGGCCCAGGGCTGTCCATCGTCATCGGGGACCTGCTGCGGCAGATCCCACTGGCCGTGCTCTTCGGCATCTTCCTCTATATGGGTGTCACCTCCCTCAACGGCATCCAGTTCTATGAGCGCCTGCAGCTGCTGCTGATGCCCCCCAAGCACCACCCTGACGTCACCTATGTCAAAAAGGTGGGGAGGGGCCCTGGGGAGAGTCACTGGGGGCAGGACCCTCGGCTGGGGCAGCAGCCAGCCTGGGGCACTCTTGGGTGTGGCCACCGGGGTGCCTGCAGGGCAGGCTCTGGCAGAGACTTGCTTAGAGGGGAAGATGGGGCCAGGGCAGTTCCTTGGGGGCAGCCAGACCCTGGCAGGGCCAGGGGGCCCTGTTTGGCATGTGGGTACCCCTGGGCCAGGCTGTGCCCACGGCAGGAGGGGGACGCAGGGCCCGGCCCCCACACTGACATGTGCCTATGCCAGGTGCGCACGCTGCGCATGCACCTCTTCACTGGGCTGCAGCTGGGCTGCCTGGCCGTGCTCTGGGCCGTCATGTCCACCGTGGCCTCCCTGGCCTTCCCCTTCATCCTCATCCTCACTGTGCCACTCCGCATGTGCCTGCTCAGCCGCATCTTCACCGACCGGGAGATGAAATGTGTAAGTGGCCGCATCTCTTGTCGCTGGGGGCAGTGGAGGCTGGACCCCCGGGGTGGGCAGGGCCGAGGGGGCCCTTGCTGCCCCTCAGCCATCGTGTCCCATAGCTGGACGCAGCTGAAGCCGAGCCCATCCTGGACGAGCGGGAAGGTGTGGACGAGTACAATGAGATGCCGATGCCTGTGTGATGGTGCAAATGGTGAGCAGGCCGAGGTGGGGGCTGGGCACAGCCAGACCCCTGCACTGCAGGGCCGGAGGAAGCGGCTGCGTGGCCAGACCCCCACGCTCCCCAGGCCCTTAGGGGGCACCTGCCAAAGAGACACTGGCCCCAGGCTCGCCCTGCCGAGGCCCCTGACCCCCCTTGTGGTACAGCCCCCTCGGGCACCTCCTGCCCATGGCATGGGGCAGAGGCCTCTGGCTCCCCAGCAGCGCTGCAGGTCCCCCCACAGCCCCTCACAGCCCCCTGGCTACCGCCCGACACGCAGGTGTCACCTGAGCCCCCTTGGGGGTTATGAAACAGGAACTCAAAGGCAATAAACAGCTTTATTCTCAGCATGTGGCTGAGGCTGGAGGTGCTGGGGGGCGACCCTGTGCCCCCCCCATCAAGGAGGTCCCACTCTGGCTGGTCCCTGGGAGGCTGCCAGGGTGGGGGCCAGGGCTGCCCTGTGCTGGGCCCAGCCCGGGGGCCCCCTGCTGCCTTCCGACTAATAAAGAGATCGGACTTTGCACACTTTTCACCAGTTTTATTGGAAAGTTCCCCCCTTCCCAAGCACCCCCCTCCTCCTGGTCCAGGCCCTGGGAACAGCCCCCTGTGCACACCCGCTCCTGGCCCTGTGCAGGGTCTACTGCAGCCCCGCAGGACGCCCAGCACCCCAGGGAAGGGCCAGGCCCAAACTCCTTCCCAGCAGCCCCCCCGAAGGGGCACAGGGACACCCTCAGTGCCGAGGGGAACCCAGGCCTGGCCCCTGCAGCGACAGAGGGCTGGGGTGGCAGAGCCAGTGCAGGGGGCCCATGAGGGACCTTCCCCCCACCCCCAGCACCAACCCCACCCTGCACCCCTCAAGTCATACCCCAGCCCCCCCATAACAGCAATAAATAATCTCACACGCCCCCGGCCCCAGTGGGAACAGGTGCCCACAGCCTGGGCCCACAGCCCGGCCCCCCGGGACAGGGGGCAGATCCATATCCCCCTGGCCCCCCAGGATTGGGGGGCAGCTCCATATCCCCCTGCCCAGGAGAAGGGGCTGGCAGCACCCACCTGGCCCCCCACAGCCCCCGCCCCAGGTCCATCCCTCAGAAGCGCAGCTCCCTCAGCTTCTGCCGTAGGTAGTGCTTGGCCTCCTCAATGCCACTCACCTTCTCCAGCTCTGTGTAGGGCAGCTGTGAGGGGACAGGAACAATGTCATAGTAGTGACACCAGCTCCAGCACCACCTGCACCCCCAGTGCCACAAGCCCCCAGCCCACTTCAGCTCTGGGTGGTGGTGGGAGGAAGAACCAGGATGTAGGACCCTCCCCCTGGGAAGGAGGCCAGCGCAGATCCTGCCAAGGGGATGGAGGGCACAGGAAGCACAGACAAGCTCCAGCTCAGCCATGGACAGGGTGCAGGGAGGGGGCAGGCCTGGGGAGCACCCATGGCCCCAGTTCCAGCCCTCACTGTGGCAGGACGAGCCTGGCACACTCATGAACGAATCTCGAGCCTCACCCCGCCCTTGGGCCCTGGTCTCCAGCCTCCATGAGGGGGGACAGGGTACTGGGAGGACTGGAAGCTCCACCGGCCCAACAGCCCTGAGAGCACCACCAGCACTCACGGAGCAGGAATGAGGGGCACTGGGACTTGCACTCCAGCCTCTGGCAAAACAGGGGAGGGATAAAGCATCAGAAAGACTCTGAGGACTGGAGCCCCTCGAAACACAGGTGAGAGCTGGGGGTGTTCACCTGGAGAAAAGAAGGCTCCACAGGGAGACCTGAGAGCCCCTTCCAGGGCCTAAAGGGCCTCCAAGAGACCTGGAGAGGTACTTGGGACAAGGACAAGAGGGAATGGCGTCCCACTGCCAGAGGGTGGGGATAGATGGGAATTCTTGGCTGTGAGGGGGGGGAGGCCCTGGCACAGGGTGATCAGAGAAGCTGTGGCTGCCCCTGGATCCCTAAAAGTGTCCAAGGCCAGACTGGATGCGGCTTGGAGCAACATGGGATAGTGGAAGGTGTCCCTGCCCATGGCAAGGGGTGGGACTGGATGAGATTAAAGGTCCCTTAAGGTGGGTCCCTGCTGTGCTTTCTACAGCCAAGGGCATCCTGGAGAGCCTGTGGCAGCAGCTGGAGCCTGGCGGTGATCACTGGGAAGCCCCCTCAGTGTGACAAGGACTCGGCCCTGCAGCTGTTGCAGGGCCATGGCTGGCCCTGCCAGCCGGCCCAAATGCTGCCCAAGGGAGAGCCAGCCCAAGGCAGCTCCCAGGCGATTCCTCAGCGGAGTCACAGGACTGCAGAGCTCTGCACAAACAAGGGGCTCTGGGCTGCTGAGCTGTGGAATGAGGAGGAGCCGGTGCTGGCACGGCTCGGTGGCAGCAGGGGGGTGAGGAGCTTTGGGAACGGCTGTAATTCCGGTCAACTCTGCAGTGCAGGAGTGAACAGGACTGAGGGCTCATTTCTGAGCCATTTTCCTCAAGAAGATCCATCCTCAGGCTACAACCACTCACAAATAGGCATGTGGGAGCTGCACACCCTAAACCAACACGTGTGGGAGCTTCCTGAGGGAGCTGCACACACCTGTGAGGGTTGCGCTGTAGCCCAAGGGCTCCTCCAGCCCCAGCACTCTGCACAGAGCAGCCAGGGCTGGAACCAGGGTGGGCAGGGTCCAACCTCCCTCCCTCTCCCCAGCACATGGGATCACGAGTCACAGCACAGGGACCCATGTGTCCCCACCTGATTTCACCCTGAGGCCTTGGCAGCCTACGCTGCCACTGGTCTGCTGGCCTGGGCTGAGCCCCCTCCCCTTCCCCTCCCTTGGGTCAGATCTCACTGCCCAGGACTGACTGTCCCTTGTCCCTGCTTTCCATCAGGGCTGGTGTCACCCATCAGCTGCATGGAAAAAGTCCTGGGTGGGGTGGGGGAGGGCGAGAAGGAGCTGTGAGGATGAGTCATCCCAGCTTCCCCTCATCCCTGCTTCCCCTCACAGGGACTGGAGTGTTTACAGTGGGGATGCCAGCTCTGACCCCATCCATCCATTGGGATGCCAGATCTGGGCCCTTCCTTCCATGGGGATGCCAGCTCCCAGGCCCATCAGATGCCAGCTCTGAGCTCTCAGCCTGACACCCACCGCACCCTGCAGCCCCAGCACTTACCTGCACCAGACAGTATCCTAGCAGCTGCAGGTGCCGGTCCCTCATGGCCCGAGAGCCCACCAGGATGTCCGAGTTCTGGCAGTAGTGCCACTTGTCATTGACCGACAGCACCACCCTGCACAGGGGACAGCAGGGATGGCGGTGTCACCCCACATCACAGCATCACTCCATGTCACAATGCCACCCCACGTCCCAGTGCCACCCCCCCTGACAGACCCTGCTCCCAGAACCACAACAGATGAAGAGCAGCATTCCAAGCCCCCACAGACCCTGCTGGCGGCAGGGGCAGGTGTTCCCATCACCCTGGGGCGGTGAGGACAGGGGTCTGTGGGTACCCCATGGCCAAGTGCCACAGAGGGCAGGAACCTAAGGCAGTACCAGGGTGGCAGTGCCAGAAGGGACTGGGCACAGAGCCCCGCTCTGTACCTCTGGATCTCCTCAGCACCCTGTGACCCCTCGCCCGGGCCCCTCTTGGGGCTGGGCCGGCACGGTGAGGGCGGGTGGCCAGCGTCGTCTCCGGCAGGAGGGCTCCGCTCCTCAGGGTCCTCCTGGGCTGGCTCCCCCTGGAAGCAGCCATGCTCGTGGCCAGGGTGGCCAGTGGCCTCCTCCTCCTCCTCCAGGATCTTGCCAATGGGGAACTGGAAGAGGGAGGCGGTGGAGGCGTGGGGGGAGCAGTCGGGGGTGCCCGGTGGCGGTGCTGAGAGGCACTCAGAGGGGCTGCTGAGCGTGGAGCTGCCCGGGCTGCCTAGGGACGGCTCCTTGCTCAGCCCACAGTAATAGTCTGAAGGGGGCTGGAAGCAGGGGCCCCCTGGGGCTGGGCAGAGCGCAGGCAGGAACCGCCCAGCCCGGCCGCTCTCCCGGAGGCTCGGGGGGCTGCTGGGCATCTCTGGAGCAAACGGGGCAAAGTCCTGCAAGTCCGAGGTGAGGGCCAGGACGCTGGAGCGCAGGGACGTGGTGGCAGGGGATGTGGCCGGGGGAGCCTTGGAAGCCGCTGGAACGCGGGAGAGAGGCAGCACTGTGCCCGAACGGTTTATCCACAGGAGGAAATCTGTGGAGAGGGAACAGAGATCAGTGAAGCTTTGGGACCCACTGACTTATGGAACGTGGGCTCAGGGCCCCTGTGGCCCAGCTGGGACTCTGTACCAGGGAACAGAGGCACAGGAGAATCCCCCTTACTGTGGTGGGGGGACTCAAGGAGCTTCCTGCCAAAGCACCAGGGAAAGCAGCAATACGTGGAAGGGGGTGACAAAAACAGCCAGGACTTGTTCTGCCCTGAATAACCTCGCAGATTAGGCCCTGACACACACCCCAACTGGCAGTCCCCTCCCCAGGGCCCGGAGGGTTACCTGTGCAGTACCCTGGGGGCAGCACCTCGTCCTGTCGGTAGCACTCCTCCCCCACCAGCTGCCGTAGTGCCTCGGCCACCAGCCCCTTGTAGCTGTGGGGAGAGGGGACAGTCAGCAGGGCACTGTGTGGGCCATGTCCCCCCAGCACAGCTGGCATGTCCTTCTGCCAAGCACATCCACGTGGAGACAGGACCCTCTGGGAGCAGGAAGCAATGAGCAGGAGCTTTGGGCTCTGCTCTTGGGGAGCAAGAGGGGCCGGGCTCTGGCTCCTTCTGCAGAAAAGCTCCTCCAGAAATCAGGACACCACAGGCCCCCAAAAGGGCTCCCCAGGCCTGGCACCACTGCCCAGGGCAGGGGAAAGTCCCCAGCTCTGCGGGGATTTAACAGCTGTGTGGGTGTTGCACCTGAGGACACATCACTGGTGGCCTTGGCAGTGCTGGAGGATGGGTGGGCTCAGGGTTCTCAGAGGCCTTTTCCAACTCAAACAACTCCACAATTTGAAATGATTATGTGATTCTACACAGCTCCCCCACAGGCTTCGGAGCTGCTGCAGGGCCTTTCCCCCGGCACCATCTGTGATCCTGCTGGGGCAGGTCACAGACCCCACCCCCAGAGAGGGCCGGTGGAGGGGCACTCCCCCCTCACCTGTACTTCCTGTTGGCCTCGTCGGCTGTCAGGGCGTGCTCGAACATGAGGACGCGGTACCGAGGGTCGAGCCGGGGGCCGCTGTACTCCCGGAACTCCAGCTCCACCGCCGCGTCCAGCAGCGACAGGTACCGGCGCACAATCAGCGCGTAGGGGCTGCCTGGTGGGGAGCAGGATGGAGCCCATTGGGATGGGCACCCCCCACCCACCCCCCACCCCAGCTGGGGCTCTGCCAGCTAGGAGCCCCCAGCAAAGGCCCCACGTACTCATGACGTTGGTGATGAAGGCTGGGGAGAAGACCTGGTGCAGAACAGGCTGGGGGGAATGGCTGAGCTGGGACAGGGGCNCCAGGATGGCCTCCAGCTTGGGGAACAGCTCCCCATGGTTGGAGGGGCGGTAGTTCATCCGGCTGAAGGGGAACACCAGCTTCTGGATCACCTGCGGCAGGAGGAGAGAGTGTGGGGCCAGGGAGGTACGAGGGAAAGGCCGGGGCCACCTGCCCAGTGCTGGGCAGATGGGAGCTCAGAGCCTGCTGGGATCAGGGAATGGCTCCTGATCCCCTGGGACACCCCACTGTGCTGGGGAGAAGGGCCATGGCTCCCCCAGCCCAGGTGTGCCCAGCGAGGAGCTCACCTTGCTGTCCAGCTGCTCCCCGCGCTTCA
>VZRE01012633.1:1273-20052 GCA_013396775.1 Cephalopterus ornatus
GAGAGGACAAGGACAGCTCCCCGGAGGGGGGCAAGTGGCGCCTCCCCTGAGAGGACAATGACAGCTCCCCTGAGGGGGGCAAGTGGCGCCTCCCCTGAGAGGACAACGACAGCTCCCCTGAGGGGGCAAGTGCCAGCTCCCCTGAAGGGAAGGTGACATTTCCCCCGGGGTAAGTGACAGCTCCTCTGAGGGGGAAGTGGCACCTCCCCTGAGGGGAAAATGGCGGTTGCCCTGAGGGGCTAAGTGACACCTCCCCTGAGGAGGTAAGTGACAGTTTCCCCCAGGTAAGTGACACCTCCCCTGAGGGGGTAAGTGACAGTTTCCCCCAGGTAAGTGACACCTCCCCTGAGGGGGTAAGTGACAGCTTCCCCCAGGTAAGTGACACCTCCCCTGAGGGGGTAAGTGACAGTTTCTCCCCCAGGTAAGTGGCACCTCCTCTGAGGGGGTGACAGTTCCCCTGAGGGGGCAAGTGACAGCTTGTTGTCACCTTCCCAGCCTACCTGAAAAGAACACTGTGGTTGCTACGAGCAGAGCGTACTCGGTCTCGGTGACTTTGAGTTCCCCCATGCTTCTGTAGAAGTAGAACAGGGCAGTGATGAACTCCTCCGTTAAGCCTTAAAGACGGAAAAAAGAATTCTAAACCAGTAATAAAAGTTGTGTTAAGGTTGTACTGTCGAGCTTCGGATTTATAATCAAACACCACCTCTTCCTGTGAGGATTTAATGCCCGTGTGTGTGACTAGAGCAGCTCAAGGAAGAGGGAGCCCAGTGGCCACACTGACAGTGTTGCTCGATGTGATTGAGGGCCAGCAAAGCAAAAGATTCCCACTATCTAGATTCCAAGATTCCCAGTATTTAGATTCTACTTCCATTACCTGTGGTAGTAGTGGAAGTTGGACTCTCTTCGTTGTGAGACATTTCCATGGCATAAATGTTGTTTTTATTGAGGCTTTGAATGTGACAGCATGTCCCGTGATCAGAAAGTCTTGCATGACCTGGAACAGGACGGATGACAGTCTCCAGCCAAGCTTAAACTGACTTTAAATATTTGTCAGTATCTGCTTTGCAGATGTATAGCTGAAAATGTGGGAATTTTTCCCAGATCCATGTAGGTATAAAGAAAAGGTTCATTGGTTGCATCATTGTTGGTCGAAGTCACTTGTGTTAAACTTGACACAATATATCATTAGTCATTAATATATCTAATATTAGCCATCCACCCCACAATTTATGCAAACACTCAAAAATGTTGCTATTTGTTTAGAACTAAGGGGAGGAAAGCAGAAATCTATTTATTTTGTTATTTAAAAAATTAATTGTGTGCCTTGAATAAAAAGCCTTTAGAAGGTAGGTTGTCAGTAATGATACTATTCTAGGTAGCACTCTGCTTGGGTAGGAAATTATTTGAGATCAAGTGAATTAAAATGAATGGGAGTTCTTTTTAAAATGTTAGAACCTCTTACGGGTGTAAGTAGAAAGCTTGTTAGTCAAACTTACTCTCACTTGTTGATGGTTGGCACTCGCTCATTCTCTGGTTGTACATTTGGGCTGAGAGCAGGAACATTGCCTCAACTGTTGACCCTTTCAGCAGTGCAATCTGATCCTCACTGGCTAAACTTTCAAATCCTGCAGAGAAAGCGACATGTTCAGGATCAAGGAAGGCTGGGGCTGCCTTTAAGCCCCTAACACGAGGTGATAAAATGATTTTTTTATTAATAAATGCCTTTACTGGAAAGAAGGAGCCTTAGTTAAGTGATGCACATACCAAGGGCTGTTGAGATCTTTCTGGTTTGTTTGCAGGTTAGACAATTAAAAAGAAAAAAAATTAAAAAAAGGAGGGGATAATTTTAGTGTCCAGTTTTAGAAGATTCGCTGGAAGATAAAAGTGAAGATTTTGGGACTAAGCAAGACTTTATAAAAAACTTCTTCCTTATTTCTAGTATATATCACATGGCTTAGTACCTGACAAATTTGCTACATTGCTTAGTGACTGGATATTCCCCTTATTCATTGATACATTATTATCTTTTTAAAATTTGTGTTCATCCTTCGACAAGCTCATTATCTGCACTTATAATTCAAGAGCAAAGGGCCTTCAGAGGTTTTTTCCTTAATCCTGACCAAAGCAGGGTATGTAACACCACAAAAACAAAGACCTCACCCATTCCTTCAGCTCTTTCTCTCGGCGGTGCCAAATTACATCAAATACCTGCTTTAGACATGATGATTGGCTTTTGTCAGGAAGTTTTACAACGAAAAAAAATTATCACCCTCCCTGTCAAATATCATTTTGCCAACTTTACATTGAAATGCAGTGGGTTTAATTGCATGTTCCCTAGTTCCTTATTGAAGGAAAATATGAATAGGAGCACCTGGTCAGTCCCTTCTGTGCTGCCTTTTCCTTTGAAGGAACATTCGGTTTTTATTTTGATGATTATGATATATTGCAAGACTGGATTTCAGAGAATGTGTAATTCACTCAAGTTGGTGCTTCCAGAAAATGTCTCTGCTCCACATCAGAAATGGAAAAGAAACCCAATTGTAGCAAAGTTTTGAAGTGAAAGCTTCGAAGTTTGTCCTCATGACAAGTAAATGGTAAGTTGGAATAAAAAAAATAATCGGTTGAAAGCGTTTTTTCTTAAAGCCTGTATTTTTTCCTGGGATTCATGCCATCAGCATGTTTTCTGTAACGCTTCCCAAAGGAAGGAACTTACCTGGAAGTCTCTTTGTGAAATCCACTAATACTTGGACGTGGACAACGGCTGTCTCGGAGAGACGGAGAAAACTCTCCTCAGCACTTGCAGTTTCTTGTAGCTGCATGAAAGAGCGTTTGGACATGGGATATAACCAAGGCACAGTGCTGAGGACAACAATAACTTAGCATTGCAGGCTGAGTGTGCTGGATACCTACAAACTTCTTGGCTTCCTCGAGGGGAATTGTGTATTTTTGGTGTGCTGCTACAATGTGGTCGAGAAGCTGATGTTCCCCTGGAGTAAGTTCCATCTTCTCCGGGATCTGTTAAAAAAGTAAACCAATCAGGTGACAATGACCTGGGGTAAAGATAAATGATAAAAAGAGGTATTATAAATAGAAGAATATCCCACTTTTCCAGATCTTGTTGTAGATGATACATGCTTACTATTCAGTCCCTCATCTTCCAGCTTGATGTTGCAAAGGAAACTACTCTTCTGCTTGAAATTCTTCCTGAGTCGCTTTGACTTGCACTGGACTTCAGTCAGCAAACCTGCGAGGCATGGAAGTTGCCATCAATATGTGTATTTCCAATTAATTACAATTCAAAATCATCTTTTTTATTAGAGATGACTCGAGTCTTGCAGCACTGGAGCCATCACCTGTAAGGAACTACACTCTAAAGGATGTGGTGATGTGTGATTTGTCAGGTGAGTTCATGTTTAGTACCCGCCACAGGCCTGAGGGTTTCCAGTCTGCTCCTTTCTCGTGACTCTGTGACATACAGGCATCGGAATTTTTCATCAAAGACCATCATGCCATTTTTATTTAATATTTTTCCCCAAACACTAGAGCACCTCTGATCTGCTCACTGCTGTCCTGACAAGGCTCGGGATATTCAGCTTCTCTTCTCAGTACTTTCTCTTTTTTTTCTTGTAATGTCTTTGAGCAGTAGTCCTCTTAACTTAGGGAGATGCTTCCCAAGCATTGCTTGTTTCTGCACATGAAGATGTTACAGGTGCTACAGACTCCAAAGATAATTTTCCAACAGCCAAATGAAGTTTAGACCGATATCATTTAGCTCTAATGAGAAGGGATTCACTTTGGAAAAGGCTTTGTCTGAGTTGATTGGTAAAGTAGGCAGCATGGAAGGAGCACTTACATTCTGCCAGCATTCCCACAGCTTTGCACTTCTTCAGGCGACATTCCTGACACTTCCTCCTCATGTACATGTCCATCTCACAGTGCCCTCCGTTCTTGCACCGATACACCGCATTCTTGGTTATGCTGCGTCGGAAGAACCCTGCAAACAAAGGTCAGGTCGTGGCTGGAGCAATCTAAGGAGCTTCATCTCATAGTACTTTAAAGAATTAAAAGTGTCTTTCAGGTTTGTTTCGTTGGGGCTTTTAAATGGAAACGTTGCCTTGATTTTAAATTTACTTTTCAACAACATAGTTATGTCTTGTTCTTTCTGGCTGATGTTAAGTGCTGTTTTCCATACATGGAGTCATAGAATCACAGAATATCCTGAGCTGAAAGGAACCCGCAAAGATCGAGTCCAACTCCTGGCCCTGCACAGGACAACCCCAAAAATCCCACCCTGTGCCTGAGAGCATTGTCCAAACACTTCTTGAGCTCTAGCAGGTTTGGAGTTGTGCCCACTGTCCTGGGGAGCCTGAAATCCAACCTGACCCTCCCTGACTCAGCTCCAGCCGTTCCCTTGGGTCCTATCACTGCTCACAGAGAGCAGAGATCGGAGCTGCCCCTCCACGTCCCCTCCAATATAACAAGTTAAATATAATAAGTCATTACTACCTGCTTTTATTTAGTTTTAATAATCAGTAAAATTAATAACACTCAAGAAAATCTGTAATAAATGGTCAGGAGAAAATCAGCACCTGCTTAAACAGAGACTATTCTGTTGAGTCATCAGTGCAAAAATGACATGCCTGAGGTGCTCATGTTAAATTCAGACTGTGAAAGCATTTCTTCAAAAAATGCTATAAAAATGTGAATCTGGAGTATTTGTGTTAGATTAAGGGGCTCCTTAGATAAATTAAAACCCTCTGCAGAAACAACTTAAAACCCAACAAAACCTATTTGCATAAATCACAGGTGAGGAACACTGTGGGACCAGTCCTGGGTCAGGTCCTCACCTTTGCAGCCCTCGCAGGTCAGGGCGTTGTAGTGGTAGCCAGAGGCCTTGTCCCCACACACGACACACAGCTCCTCCTGCCCCTTCAGCCTCACAGAGTGGGTCAGTCTCGGCCTCTTTAACCCCTGGTACCCCCCGTCATCCATGTGGGGAGCCACGAAGGGGGGTTTGCTCAACTCGCAGCTGCTGCCGACGCAGGGCCCGTCGCTGTACGGAGGGTCCAGGCCATATGTGCCATATGGGGACAGAGGGGGCTGGGACTGCAGTGCCGGGGCAGGAACTGGGACTGCTGAGTACTGGCAGTAGGGTGCACTCTGGAAATCCGTGTCTGGCAGCTGGTAGTTGATGTGCTCCGGTAAAACGTCTGAATACAGGGGAAATCCAAAGTGAAATAGAAGCCTGGAGAATATCTCAACATCAGCTATTCCAAAGTTTAAAAATTTTTCATAGACTTAATATCATAAATATTAGAGGAACACGTTTACAGACAGGCAGACTGACACACTGTTTTTAAATGTGCTACCTATGATGTTCTAAAGTAAAATCTCAAGTGTTGTAAAAATGGCTCAGTTATGGTTTGGACAATGTCGTGTGGATGCCACTGGATTACTGTTAGTGCATAACTGAATATCACTTGCCGACTGATGATACAGCTGCCTTTAGCTCTCACACTTGAGGGTTGTTTGTTGTCTGCATTACAATCAAATATCTTCCGTAAGTGAATTTTTTAATGAGTGAAATTTTAGTTATCGATACATATCTCATTCATCATTCTGAAAATGTTGCACAAGAGTCTGAGAAAGATGGTCTAGAAATTATAGAGTGGTAAAAAGTATGGTGACTGGAGTCGTAAAGTTGAAGTCAATAGAATAAAAATCAGAGCTTTCTTTAGTATTTCCCCACATAAAAGTCTTTATAGTTACGAGATTTCATTTAAGTAAAATGTAGGTACAGAATTGTAAAGAGAGTTTCTTCGTGCCCTTCTCTCTCTTAAGTTTTAATTTTATCCAGCTCCCCTTAAATACACACAACTCTACCAAAGCAAGCCTGTACAACATGCATCATGTTTCATTCTTCTGTTGGGATTGTTCATATCTCTATAAAACCAAATTGGAAACTGTTTTTAAGGCGATTTTGAATTCTTTTTCTTTTTAATGGGCTTCAGGTCGTGCCTTTACTCTTCGAGAATCCAATTAGTTATTGCAATTATAGTTACGTATACATATACATATTGTTACATATAGAACATACATTATCAATTTATAATGTATCTGGAGTACTGTAATAAAAGCTGTGTCTTCTCCATGCAAGTCAAAGGGAGACAGCACCAGGAATGTTTATATGGAATGATCAGTCGGAATAATCACATGCTAATATATTTCAATACTTGCAGTATAGGCTTGGCAGTCAAATGTGTAGCTTCTAAGAGCTATAAAGATAAACTAACACAGAAAAAAAATTGGGAATTCCCACAGATGTTCATTTTACTGGATTTTCAGGATATAAAGCTGTTCTTTACTCACCATAGTACTGGATGGGCTCGGGGAGACAGTACCCGTCGGGTACGGTGACAAACGTGTTGGCCATGCTCTGCTCCCAGCTGCAGTGCTTCATTCACCCTGCTGGGGAGTTGGCTTTTAAACAGCAACCTGGAGAAATGGGACAGCGAGAGAAACGTCTCATGAGAAGGAATTGCTGGGTGGGTTTAGACACGGAGCTGAAACCAGAAAACTCCACAATATGGGAGAGTTTGCGGATCGTAAGAAAATCAGAGGTACAAAGTCACGTAACACCCTCAGTGAGGCTACAAAATGTTTGATTGTCCTCACAGTACAGATTCAGGATAGAGTCCATTGCTAAATTTCCAAGTTATAGTTCGAACTGCTTTGCTCTGAATTTTACACAAATCCTTGGTGGGGGTTCAGGAATATTAAAAGGAGTTTCACTGGATAGAAAAAAATTTGCTTTGGGCATGAGTTGGGGCATTTGCACTATTGTGGATGTGGTGGGTGTCCTGTCTGTGCACAAAGATGGGCTTTTAGTGAATTTGTTTCACTCTTTATGCAGACCTGAAGCAAGTAAATATAGGAAAATAGCATGGAAAGGCCAGCATGGAATATCTGTTCTTCCCCATTTAAGTAGTTGTTTACACAGTAAAAGTCAGCTTTGCCTTGCTTAAGCACTGCCTGATTTACATTTAAGAGCCTGTATTCCTTTAAGAGTGCAAAGCATCCTGTGAAAACAAAAAAATTAATATCCTATAGGATGTATTGCCTCGGGAGAGCTTCCCACTGTCCCTTGAACACTAAAGGAGCTTGGGCTCCTGGCTGGAGGCATTGACATTCACAATAACAAAGTGTACTGAGAGCTCACAGTGACACTCTGAGAGCAGCTGCTGTGCTTTGACTTCAAAACTTAAATTATTTTTCAATAATCTGAATTATAAATTCAAATCTAGAAAGAAGTTGTGAAAGAGGGTGCTCTAAAAATTCTTACAAGAGTTTTAGAAAAAAAAGTATAATGTTTCTATGGACACTGGCACGAGGTGGGTTTGGGTTTGCATTCACAGAGCAAACCTCTGGTATTGCTGAGCAATTGAGAGGTAATGGAGTATCTATTAGAGGAGTTAGCAGGAAATATTTTCCTTGCCACCATGTCCCTCTGCATGTGGAATGCAGTCACTGGTTAAACAAATGTTGAGTCCACTCACAGGCTTTGCCTGAGCAGACAGAAAGGACAGAAGAGATGAAAAAGGCGTGGAAGTATTTGGAAAATACAGCAAAGCAAAACCCTACTCTGCAACAGGATTCTCTGGATGTGCCTCTTGCAGAATTTACAGCAATTTGGGTTCAAAGATCTTCCCGGAAAGACTCACATGGTGGGGTTTGGGCAATACCTACATCTTGCTGGGACTGAGAAAATGAACGTATCATCCCAGGGAACCTGAAGTCCTGCCTGGAAAGACACACATCCCTTCCCCCAAAATGGACATATCTTTGGGGCTGAACACTTTCGCTTTGTGTTGTCAGCAGAAGGTGAAAGGATGCAGTGAGGCTGGAATGTTGGGGTTTTTTGTTATCTCTGCTAGTAAATATTTGTTTCAGAGCAGAATGACTCACTGAAGCATGAGGTCCTTATCAGTTAGATCAATTTGGCCTGGGCAAAGTCTACATTTTTTCCCAAAAATGTGTATTTGCCAAAGAAATGCGTTTCTGAATTCCTGTAGTTTCTTTAAATGTAAATAGAAAAAGAATAAAACCTAAAGTAAAATTACACTGATCCAGTGTAATAAAAACAGTATCTTGGGAGTATGAAGTACATATTAGGAAATATAAAGTGGTCAGTTGATTAAATGTTCTAAATCTTGGAAGCAAATTTTCCTTAGGCAAAGTTTCCTCAAATCAGGTATTCTATGAGAAAGGATTTAGCCCTTCTTATGGATTTTTATGGCTAATAACGGTGGTTGGTTGCAACCACAGAATTCCCAGCTCAGAATGAGACTTTGTAAACTTGACATTAAGAGAATGTTCTAATTAATTTATTATTAATTTTGAATCCAGTGCTTATTTGGGAATGCTCTACTGTCTTGAAATGAGACTTACGCGTGAACGTGAAGTGTTTAATTTTCTGACTCTTGACAAGCTTGTTCTCTGGTATAACAAAGCACTGGGCTTTTTAAAAAAATAAAACTAGAAAGAACAGAGTAAGATATATAAGGAAGGAACTTCATCTCCCAGGACAGGAAGGTTTTGATTATTTATAAGAGTGACTGTGGTCGTTGTGTGTTCCAGCCTTTGCCTCAGCCCTGGTATGTGAGTAAGGCAGCAGCAGGGAATCCTCCTCCAAATTGAGATCCATTCTATGCTCAGTAGCCATCCCAAATCCCTCACACCTCCTGGGAGTGAGCCATAACCCAAGGGACGCTTCCTGAGCCCACACAGATGCTCATTAACCCTTTGCCAGGCTGGCAGGTGAATTCTGCATGTGCCCAACACAGTGAGGCTGTGGAGCCCCTGGCAGAACATGCCACACATGCCCAGTTGTAATTTTCAAAACACAGTAACTTGGATAAAGCTGAAATAAAGTTGGAGTAGCAGGTTTGGGTGCTTGGGACAGTTACAGTCATGCCATTCCCAAACCAAAATATTTTGTGCCCGTTTTTCTCTTTTCTGTGCATTCACAATATAACCAGATTGTTTGTGTGTGAGTGCTTTAAAGGGAAGCAAACGTTTGTATGTTCCCAGAGATGACACATAAAGGTTGTTCGCCTAAAAAGTGGAAATAACTGAAAAGAAAAGAAAAGATGATTTTTTAATCCCTTGTCTCGTAGAATCCCAACACAGATAGGATGGGACTCTTCACTCCTCAGTCACACAGACTGGCCTGAAAGAAAATGTCATCTCTGTAAAGGCACACACTGTTCTCTGATTTTCCCTCTTCTGCTGGGAATTTTTGCATGGGAAATCCTGACCATGTGTGGAATGGTGTTTTTTGAGAAGAACAGGTGATCTACACTTGGGGTTGTTTAAGCACATTTGAAAATGTTGCGCTTTTACGGGCTTAGTTTTGCCAGTGATCAAAAATGTTCAATATAACCCAGGATGGATGTCCATTCAAGGGGCTGGTTATCCATCTAATGCAAAAACCCAGCCAGGTTCAGTTCTTAGTCCCAGCTGAAAAACTTGTCAATTTATAAAAGGTGGAAACCATGAAGAAAAAAAGCGCCATTGATTGATAAAAGCAAAGTGGGACCATAAATAGAATGTACATGTTCAGACTAGAATCTGTGCTGTACATCTATTTACTGCTATTTATGGTGAAAGATGTGGTTTTCATCATTTTTATTGCTATAAAATCCCATATTTTAAAGTAACATATCGTCAACTTATCAAATTTATTAAGATGCAAAACATCCTTCATGTAGCAGAGGCACAGGGAGCCCTTCCAGGGCTCTGTACTGACAGTACTTCAGCTGCTTTCGTAAATATTTTGACAATGCAGTCATGGAGAAATTTCTTGTTTACAGGGAATTTTAGGAACTCAAGCTGAAGGTCTTCACCAACTATTTGAACACACCTTGGGGCACGTTAATGATCACATAGTGGAACTTGAGAGCACGTTTCAGTCTCGGTGTTAATCACTGTACTTTGCTTGCTGCTGGAAGCAAAGCTTATTTTTTCTATTATTTGTGAAAATTTAAACCAAAAACTGAAAAAAAAAAGTTAACTCAGTACAATCAGTGGCAACTATGTGTGATGCCAGGTGATATATTCCATTTCACTCAAGCAATTTAGTAATCACTCAATTAATTAAAGGATAATTTCGCAGGGGAAGCTGTAGGATCACTTGATTGATCCTGTGTGGAGATTTTATGCATTATTAAGTTTTTATCTGTTCCTCCCAGTTTTAAGGTACCAAGAAGCTACCCAAAGCTACCCTTTGAAGAAATTTCACTTTTCTGCTCCTTAAATGTGTTCCCTCCTGGTCATACAATAACTATAATAAGAATTGGCTTGTTTCACTAATGGACTGTGTTGCAATTATCTTGAAATCTTCCTTTGGAATTGTTACCCCTGTGAATAATTATTTCAAAGCTATAATTTTTATACGTTGTAAAATAAGAGGTTAGAGGTTGTTTGAAACTCACAAATTTCCAGGTACTTTTGGGAAGGGAAACAAATAATTTAATTTAAAAGTCATTTTTTTTCCCTCTGTATGTCCAATGAAGCACTGTTGGAACAAATCCTTGTCAGTAGGATACCAAATTTAAAAGCGCATGTTTTCTCTTTTCATTTAGTCGGATGTTTAAAAAGAAAGAAAAAAAAAGGGAGGAAAAGAAGGAAAAAAGCCCAATGCCCAAAATATTTTCACATGGCAAATTGATGTATGGCTGGAGCAGCAATTTATAATCCCAGAGCAGGGAGAGAAGGAAGTGAAATACTCACGGTAGTTCCAGGGAGCTTCTCTCTTCCAGAAAGTCCGTTGGGCTGCAGTGCTGATCCCAGCTCTGATCCCAGCCCTGATCCCAGCTCTGATCCAGCTGGAGCAATCCAGGCCTTTCCCTATTTATCAGTTTCTGTGCACACACCAGGCTCCAGACACTCCGCAGAGCAACGCTACGGCTCCGAGACACGAACTTCCCACACAGCCTTCTTTGGGGTCGGAGCGAGGGCAGCTGCGAGCCCACATAAATCAAACAATAACTGGGTCATCGGGGACAGAGGCCATGGGGACCCTCACGTCACTGCTTCCCAGAGCGCTCCCTGCCCCACCACCAAATATTCTGCTTTCTTGCTAGAATTTCAAATTCTCCCTTTTTGGTTGCTTCTCATTGACACGTCGGAGTGAGGATGGAAAATGCTCATTTCCCAGGCAGAGCAAGCACTGCAATGGTATTACTTGGAGATTTCTGTATGACATGATAATTTCATTTGGAAACACTGGACTAGGGCAGGATCTCCAAACACCAAACTTGTCCTCCCTGTTCTGATCCTAACATCCCTGGCACACACAAGGCTCACCTGTACCTGAAGTTCATTAACAATTTCAGCGAATTTAGGTTCATGTTGCTGCTAATTTTGCAAAATTCCATTCTTAAACCCCCAACTATTTCCATTATTAATAATTTCTAATAGCTTAATATTACTGTTTGATGTTTTCGTCATTTCCTAGGTAGAATATGGGGCATTTTGGAGAGGGAATCTGCTGTTCCGTGTGCTCCCTAACGTGCTGCCCAGCAGATTACAAACCTCTTCACTCCCTTCCTTCTGTGTAAGAGCAATTCTCCATTTACCTCAGGAAAAACTGGTTCTGTTCTACACTGCGTGGAATTAGGTGGCAAAAGGATAAAATAATTTCCTGTTGGATATCTTACAGCAAAGTCACTTAAAATAGTCTTTAGGGGCAGTAGGTTTTCATGGATACACAGCAGACTGAAATCACTCTTCAAAGGAGGGTCATATTTGTATTCCATGGGCTCCAGGGAAAAGTAGCAATAAGGCTACTTCTTTCCATGTAAAATGGCACCATTTAGGAATCTTGGAGTGGAGTGTTTGAGTCTGGCTTTCAAAAACTAACAGGCTCGACTGACAGATGCTATTTGAGCATATTATGGGGTTTTTTAGGTTTTCAAACGTCCTGCGTTGTTAACGTGCAGTGATGGAGGGCTGGAATGCACAGATGATGCAGTAGACACAAAGCTAATGATCTTGTAAGCTTAATTATGATCAGCATTTGTCTTTCTGGCGAACGCAGCCTCAGACAGCAACTTACTAAATTGTCAAAAAAACCCTCAGTGGTAAAAATGAAGAATTTATAATTGATAGAAAGAAGATTATTTTTTTCATAGCAGTATCTCTTTAACATATCCCATTGGCTTTTTCATCCAGCCATTCTCATGGAAGCTAGAAAAACAAGCAGAGGTTTGTGAAACATTGCCTTTAGCTTGTAAATACTACTAACTTTTATTTTTAGCACTTTTTCTGATAGAAGCCACTGCACTGATAAGCTGGTGAAATGTAGCTGTGGGACGTGGGTATTTAGAGCCTGTTGACTTTGGGGAACCTGAAGCCCAGTTTTTTATCAAATCCCCATGCTGTTCAGTTTATAAAGCCTAGTGGATTCAGAGTAAATTAAATCTCTAAAATAAATATATAAGAACCTAAAACTTACTTGTAGTAGGAATAAACAGCAGTGCCACATTAAGTGATTGTTTACTCCAACCCCCATGCTGTTTTCATAGCTGCAGTAATGAAACTATTGTGCATAGTCATGCAGTGATTCAGACCAGGTGACTGGTTAAATACATGTACTTATCTTAAATACGGATATTTACATTATTTTAACAAATCACTGTTCCTACTTAAAGCTTAGCATGACAAAAATGGGAGACCTGAGGGCACACATGAGTCACCTAAAGGACTGCTTCAAAGAAGAGGAAAATAAACTGTTTTCCATGCTTGTAAAGAATCAAGAAACAAAAAGGTTATTTAGGAGTAAGGGAGGTTTAAATTAGATACTAGAGAAAGCAATTACTGTGGTAAAAATAGCACTGGAGTAAGTTGCTTGTACAATTTGCTTCACTGGATATTTGGAAGATCAGTTTGGGCAGAACTTGGGAATTCTGATTTTGGTCTGTAAAGGAGGAAAAAGGATATTTAAGCTCCCTTCCAGCTCTCTTTGCTTTTGTTTTCCTATACATACATCAGTTTTACTAAACACTGCTCACTGATGAAGGCTCTGATCAGTCACATGCCCAGAGCCATTTCAGTGGGCAAAGTGAATAATCACAGACTCCAAGGATGGTTTACCAGAGGTGGGTAAACAAAGCGTTACTCATGGACATGGCCTGAAAATACTGGCTGAACAAGCCCATGCCGTGAGCCCACATCTAGAAGTGGCACCGAAGTGGAGAGCAAGGGATGTTTTCCACAGAAATAAGGCATGTTTTCCACGGAAAATCAGCAGATGTGGTGACAGCAGCCTGAGCCGGACGCCGTGTCGCAGCACTTGAGCAGCCTCACTGCCACCAGCGTAGACTGGGAGCTGCTGCGCAGCTGAACCCCCGTGGAGTGGCTGCCTTTGGGCTGTTGGGTCTGGGGATTTGGTGAGTGGGGAAACTGGAGATGAAGGAAGAGTTGCCCTGGATCGATACCTGTCGAGAGAATCTGTTTTCAAGCGCAGCGGAATTCCTTGTTCGTCTGAACTGGAGATTTTAGATCTCTGTGACTTGCTTGGTATCCGAATAGTTAAAGGAAATCGTATCTGCTCCAGCTGGATCTTCTCTACATAACTGACCCGTTTGGCTTGATCTGGTATTGGATTGTTTACGTAACTTCAGTAATTAACCACTATCAGCCTCATTAATGAAACATAAACCACCTCTTCTGCTCATTTATAAAGCATTTGTCAAACAAAACTCAAACAAAGGGCAGAATCTCAGCAGAGGAGCAGTCCTCCAAAAGCTACCGAGCCCTGACTGCAAGTCACAACAGGTCACTTTGTTGTTGTTTTTCAGTAGAACTGAAACAGAAGTGATGGCATTGTCTATTGCTCTTGGCTAACTTCTCCCCAAACCATCTGAGATCTGTCACATGAGGGCAAGGATGCCTCGACAACTATTTTGGCCATTTCAGTACAAAATACTGATGTTCCAGCTCATTACTGTAAATCATTAAATGATGAAAGCAAGAGTCAAATACTAAACGATTGGGAGCTCTTGGAAAACTAATTGCTCATTACGGTAATCGTTGTTCTATGTGAGTTAAAGGTTATATTGAAATATAGATTATTTCATTACAGGATTAAATCTCTCCTGCTAGTAAACTGTTCTGGGCAATAGTAAAGAAAGCTGAGTATTAATGATACAGCTCATGTATTAAAGTGATCTAACTTAAGCTTCACCTATTTTTGTTTTAGAGAGATAAAATGGTTTAGAGGCATAAAATACACTGGCAGAGAAATCCTTGCCAAAAATCTGATGTTCTGAGAGCTTGCATTTAAAATTTGTTAAGGAACTCATGAAAAAAATGCATGTTTTCTGTTCCTTTTCTCTCCTGGATTATTTATTGATCTTCCAAAGGTGCAGCAGTGGTGGCACCGTTGGGATTTTGTGCGTGGGCATGGATAGACCTCAGTCCTGGGTGAGAAACAGCACAAAGCCTCAGGAGTAACAATTTTGGATGTTGGTGTGACCTTGCACAGTGAACAGCTCCCATTTAGCATCGTAGAGCATGAGTTCATCGAGGTGATTTAGTGTGAGATAATATAGATACTCTTCTGTTTTGCATCAAATGCATCAGACAAATCATCAGGGTCAGATTGGAAGAGAAATAACTCTGGAGAAGAGGGAAGTGCTCATTAAGTTCTTAAATGCTTTCATGGGAGGAAATATTGAAATATCAGACCAGAGAGGAAAACCAATTTTGATCTTTTTTTAAGACTGATTTTTTCCGTAATCATGAAGTTGTTGGATAGTTTCAACATGCATTTTCTAACAGGCTTGTAAGGCAAATCTTGAAGAGCTAAACAGTTGAAATACGTTGAATTTTATTGCAAGAGCCAAACTGCTTTAAACTTACCTGAAAATCTCAAGACAACCTACAAAATGTTCCTGTTCCTGGAGGCAGAGGAGGTACAAGAAGCCCATCCATTCTACACTCACAATGTGCATGGGTACCCTGACATCTCCTCCTTCCAGCATCTTCTGCCAAATCTGTTTCTCCTTGGCTGGAAGACCAAGATTTGTCAATAAAATGCTCAGTACATTGATGTTCAGCCAGGCATGATGTGGAAGAAGATAAAGATCTTAATTAAGCTTGATTACAATCTCCTGCAGGGATCTCAGAGTTGGTAATTCATAGGGAATACTTGTAACTTTAAGCACTAAAGTGACTGTACTTTGTAGGTACAGCAAAGAGAAGCCAAGTCCTGGACCTGATTCCCGTAAAGCAGAAGATCTTGACACTCTGTATTAAGCATTACAAAATAATTATGGTGGAATCCCTTGCTCAGCATTTTATCAGCAGTGGAGTCTTGCTGCTGAGGGACTGAACTAACTGGATATATCCATTTATCAATGATAATGCTTTCCCTTTTTTCCAGCCTGGATTCCATCTTGAGGACATTTGTTTTAACAGGGAAAAGAATATTAGACTCATAAATGTGAGTGCTGTGGTACAATGGGTGACTCCTCAAGATTTATCAAAGCAGGATAATTAGGATGAACAATAAGAGTGAGTTTCTTGGTAATAACTTTTGTCACAGGACAACTCTGGTTTATGCCACGTTAATCCACCTTGAAGTATGGGAAGTGCAAGAGGAGGATTCACTTGGCCCCCTGCTCTGAGTCTCTGTGCTAAAGTTTTGTTGAGGGCAGTGCCAGTGAAACTGTGAGAGCAGCTGATGGCTGTGTTAACACCACCAGTTAATTCTAAAACCAAGCAGTCAGAAAGTGTTGGGGGTGTGGTGTGAGAGGGGGCTGGTTTGCTTTTCAAACAGCTGTAGCTGCTGGAGTAGTTGGTTGTTCATAGACACCAAATTTCTGAAGGAAGGACTCTTAGTGGAAATGAGAAATGTCACTATGCTTTGGAAAAGGTGGGGTCTATGGGAGACTTGTGCACTTGCACTTTCACAGACCTAGCCACCACTTTTCTAACTGTGCTGACCACACTTACAATTAAAATCTCAAGGATTATCCTAGAAATTTTCCCTTTATTCTTTTCCCTACTTCCAGCATTTAGATGTCACTCAGTCTGTCTCAGATGTTGCCATTTGCTACAGGTCAGTTCCTCTGTGCGTTACTCACAGAATCCCAGAATAGTTTGGGTTGGAAGGGACCTTAAAGCTCACCCAGTTCCCCCCCCTGCCACAGGCAGGGACACCTTCCACTAGCCCAGGTTGCTCCAAGCCCCGTCCAACCTGGCCTTGGGCACTCCCAGGGATGGGGCAGCCACAGCTTCTCTGGGCAACCTGTGCCAGTGTCTGTTACCAATCTCTTTGATAACTTTTTCTGTGCTTTGAGTCTGTTGGGATTTCTTTTCTTTGTGATTTTCCTACTGTGATCAAGAACCTCCTGAGCTGTACTCAGCAATGTTACGTATTTATCCCATCACAGAAATACTGTTTCTGATTTTTCAAAGATGGCCTGGAAACAGTTTGGGCTCTGCAGCAGTGTTGCTGTCTCAGAGTGTCTCAGTTTGCCTCTATCCAGCGTTCCCTTCTCTGGCTACAACAAACCCATGTTCTGTTTGACAAAATACAGCCATGTGGTTAAGAGTTATTAAAAGCATTAAAGCATTAACCTCTTGTAACCTCATTTTTCACTTTGTACACACACATAAGTGTTTAATCGAATTGAAGTTAAACACTAAAAAGTTTGAGAGGCCAAATTTATACATTCTCTTTAGTTTACACAGAACTGATGTGATAAAGCCAAGGGAATTATAAGGCACCACTAACCAGAAAATGCTCATCCGCTGATTTGTTTAAGCTCTGTTGCTCCATAGTCCACGTTTTGGTGACAAGCATTCCCAGCATTTAAATCAAGGAGCTTTGTCCTACTGGGATCCCCTCTGTGTCCTGGCGCCACACTAAGTTACTCCGCTGCCCTTTGGAAGTTGAACAAATGATTCCACGTCAGAAGATCTGCTGGAGAGGGGGTGAGCCCCATCCCTGGGTGTGGGGGTGGTGTCATAGACTCCCATCTCCCTCATTCTGGAGTTTTATTCCAAGAAGCCAGAATGCCACAGAGGGAAGGAAGTGATCCTGGAATTATACTCTGGTACAGCAGTGCTGGCATGGAAGGGCAGGGTGGCATCTCTGCCACCAGGGAGAGGTGAGGGTTAAATCAGGAGTATAAACACAGGGAATGGGACAGGGCAGAGGTTCAGACACATCCCGGTGCAGCTCCTGCACAGGTGAAATGATCCTTCCTCCAGCTGACTTGTGGAATTCCCAGTGCTGCATTTCTACATGGCTCCTTGAGTGTCAGAGTTAAGTGGAACCTCGGGGGCTGCAGGTTTGATTTCACTTTGAAACTCCTCGTGCTGAATGAAGTGACAAACAGGAAGGTGGCTCTGGAACACACAGGTTATTCCATGGGGCCGTGTCGGGCCTGCTCCGTGAGCCACAGAGGCTCTGGGAAAATGGATGTACTGGGAGAGCCTTGGAAGGCACACGTGGAGCTGGGAATATGAGCAGAGGGAAGTGACAGGAGCTGCTGAAGTGCACACATGGGTGTAAAAGTGGGACCGGGAAACAAGCGCTGGCTAAAACTTGGGGACGTCGTGTCCATCCTGGGCAGGGCAATCTTTGACCAACTCGTCCCGTAACCAGAATGGCAAACACAGCAATATTTGTCAGTTTTCCAAATGTTCAGGAATTGCCCATTAGGAAAAAGGAATTCTGATAACAAGTTGTCTTAACTTTTTAATATTCTCTAGTAAGATGAAAAGTAGGGAAGGACCGACCACGAGGTGCAATGTGCCATAAAGCACGGGCTGGACTTTAGCTCCACTCAAGTTACCATAAAGCAGGATTCCAGTTCCCGAATTTGCAGAATAGCTCTCATACTTCACTAATTAATCTGATTCTGATGAAATATTCCAAATGCAGCTGCTTGCTCCATTCTCTGCTGCATTGAGTGCATGTTTGGAGATTGTTGCTTATATAAAATGCTCGCATTCAGCACTTCTTGATTATCTCTGGGATCACAAGGTTTCCTTCATCTGATAAAGCTTCCTGGAGTTTTCTCATGTGTCTGTGTGAATGGGGATTTTAACTTGAAAGATGATTCAAGTCAGAGGGAGTCCTGTTAAAATATTTTTGTTGAAAACGTTGCGATGAAGACAGCGATACTAAACAAATTTGTGGCACAGAGTTGGGCAAAGCCTCAAGGACACCACGGATCAGCAACAGTAGCTTCAGTAAGCAAACAAGAATCAAAGCAGCAAGTCAGCACTGCAGAGCTCGTTATTTTGAGTGGCGGATGTTTACTGTGGGGAGGGACAAACAGGAGTGTCAGATAAGACGGCAGCCCCACAGATCCCCGCGGGATTGATCGCGCTGGGCGAGGAGCAGCCCCGGAGATAACGGGACCCGGGGTCAAGGACCGGCCCTGCACAAACAGCCCGTGCCGAGCAGCGCCCGCCCGCAGCCAGGGCCCGTCCCGGCTCCTCCGGCACCTTCTGCCGCCGAGGGGATCGGGGGTTGGGAGCGGGGCGCTCGGGCACGAGGAACCGCGGCGGGGTAATGAACGTGCGAGGAGGAGGCGTTCACCGGGGCAGGCGGCTTGGTGACGCTGTGTGCCGGAGGGGGCAGTGTCCTCTTGTCCCAAAACCCCCTAAAAGCACCCTAAAACGCCCAAAAACCAAAGCCAGTCCCAGAGCTTCGAGTTCCCCCCCTCGGGAACGGGACGGGAACTGCTCGCCCCGCC